>JBBJLS010000140.1:2645934-2675585 GCA_037577275.1 Bryconaethiops microstoma | reverse complement strand
CTGTATCGTGAACCGTACCGAACCGTGATGTCAGAACTATAGTGTGAACCGAACCGTGACCTTTCTGTACTGTTACAACCCTATTAATAACATTTTTGTCCTCTTTAAACTTCTTTGCTAAGCGTGTGTATTTAATATGTATAAATGAGCTAATGAAAATGTCTGGAAATCCTTAAGTTCACACTTATTAGCTTCAGCACGTTGCAATGATGATGGATCAAACTTATGTTTATTAGTTAATCGTTTAGGCTATAATTTCATTTTTCTGTGGGATCTTTGGTCTCTGTTCATTTTTTCGTTTTTGTTTGTACTGTTTGTCTGCTCTATAATTCAGACTTGCTTAGCCTCTATAGCTAACGTCTTGTTTTCTCTGCTGCGCCTCAGAATAAGAGTCCCGCAGCATTATAAATGCAAACATGCGATTGCGAAAACTAGAGAAAATGGAAAATAACTGCATCCTGCTTAAGTAATTGGGATCGGCTCAATTGTGATCAGACGATTGTGACAATTCTGACTTGTTTATGTAATCATTTATATCTGTGGCTGTTAAAAATGCCCTGATCATGACGAGCCGGCCTTATGGGGGTTCTCCACTGACTGGTACCGGCTCGGTTTTTTTTGCTTTTTTGTAACTAAAATCTGGTACCTGGTACCCGGTACCATTCTTGGTACCACCTTGGCCAAGGTTCCAAGCGCGCTGAACCGATACTAAATGATGACGTGTACATATTGGAGGTTACTGATTGGTGGTCGCTTTTGATTGTTACGTCAGTGTTGTTGACTGAACCCAGACGAGCCGCCCGGCATTTTTAAAATACCTTGGGATACTACTTTCTCTGCTTATTATTAATTATGGCAGAACGGAAGACTGTGCCTTGGTCGAATAAGGAGGTCAGCAGATTTTTGTCATTAATTGCAGATGACGCGATTCAAAGAGAGCTAGATGGGAGCAACCAGGAACGAGAGAGTTTTCCAAGAGGTCTTTCGTCTCATGGCTACGAAAGAACATTTTCACCAATGTCAAGATAAATTTTAAAAAGTGAAAAGCTACTACAGGTCTATCAACCAATTACATGAATGCAATACTTTAATTGTAGTGGAAAACTGTAGGTCCGAAACCAAACTGAACAGAGTAGAACCGAGCTGGTACCAGTCAGTGGAGAACCCCCCATTTGACCGCCTAGGTGTGCGCTTTTACTAGCTTCCACCAAGACGTGCTCAGACAGCAGCTGGACAGGTCAGCAGGTACAAGAGCTGGACAGAGATTATTCCTGGACTGGTGGGCTTGAAAAATAAGGTCAGAGGGAGGGGGGAGTGACTTAACATTGCTCCCTCTGTCTCCTGGATGTATATCAGGTAGGATCAGACTCTTTCTGTCTCCCATCTGTATCTCTTTGTTTTTAGCACTTTTCTTTTCTTTTTTCTTTCTTTGCTGTCTTTTCTTGCTATCTTTTAGTTTAGTTAGTTTTACACCCATATTCTCCCATATTCTTTCTTCTTTTTTTCAGTCCTTCCTTTTCCCCCTCTTTCATTCTGGGTAAATCTTTGGCTGTCTTTTTTTCAAGTTGAATTCTTTCGTTCTGTCTGTCTTTCTTTGTTTCTGTCACTTTCTGTTCCTTTCCCTTTTTTCCCTTCTCCCTGTTCTAGCTGTTCCTTTCATTCTTATATTTTCTCATAGTGCATGCTGGTGAAATTTCTTCCCCAGGTAGGTGACACACCTGACTGCCCCGCACATGATGTAAAAGAAAACGCGATTCATCAGACCAGGCCAGCTTTATCCATTTCCAATAAAAGGGTTTCAGCAAGGGTACTCTGACCGGTCTGCGACTTTGCAGCCCCATATGCTCCAAGCTGCGATGCACTGTGTTCTGACACCTTTCTGTCACAGACAGCATTAATTCTTTCAGCAGTTTGTGTTGCAGTAACACTTCTGTGGGTTTGGGTTTGATGGGTTTTTCTCCCCATGTGCATAAAAGATCCTTGGGTGCCCATGAGCGTTTCCACTGGTTGCTTTTTCTTGGACCACTTTCAGTAGGTACTAACCACTACACCCTGGGAATATACAAGATGTTCCTTTTTTTTTTTTAGATGCTCTCTCAATTGTCTTATCACAAGTCGCTCAGATCTTTGCCTGTTAGTCCTGTTTAAAACACATTAACTTCACCGACTGCCCCACCTTTTGCTATTGTAATGTTTTTTAAAAAATCGATTCTCAGATACTAATCAATACTAAAATTTAGTATCGCGTTCGATATCGATTAGCACTGGTATTGATACCAGTTTTGCATCTGCCGGTTCACAGAAATCGCTGGCAGACTACAACAATTTTCAACAGGCATTGCAGCGGGCAGCCCCTCCCCCGGCTGCCTGGAGAACTCGTTTAAAGGTGCGTGCCACTTTTTTCCCTCCATGGAGAGCTCTCCCCCTGGCTCTCTACGGAGGAAAAAAAAGTGGCACGCACCTTTAAATGAGTCCTGAGCCGGCTGTCACGGAGCGTTTTTCCCTCAGCTCCCCCAGACTTATAGAACGTGGCCGGTGGCGAAGCTCTCCTCCCCGCAGAATCGGGGGGTCGGTCCTGTGAGCACCGACTTTCCAAGCCGCGTTGCTCGGCGACATGCCACGCCTAAGTTGACATGCCGGTAGGTCTCCGTGAGACCTTTCCAACGAGCCCTCATTTGCCCCGCTAGCCCACGGGAATCCGGAGTTATTAGCACAAAAACCTTCCCTCATTGTTCTCTATGGAGGGCGAGGGTGAAAAAACATTGTGCACCTTTAAATGCACTGCCAGGTTCTGAGTTCTGACCGGGGAAAAATTTTGCACCGTGAAATTTTACAGGGATCCTCAGCTCCCTGAGACCTATCAAACGGTTGCAAAGCTCTCCTCCGCAGAGAACCAGTGCGACAGTCCCATGAGCACACTTTAAATTATTTATTAAAAACTTCGTGTGTTTGTTTTTTCTCTCCCTGTAGTATCGAAAATAGAATCGAGTATCAATCATCTTTAGTATCGGTATCAAGTTTGAATTTTCAGTATCGTGACAAGCCTATGCTATTGTAATGAAATATCAGTTTACTTCACTTCACCTGTCAGTTTTAATGTTATGGCTGATTGTGGGGATTGGCTATCTGGTTCCTGAGTGAATTCATGGTCAGTGCACCCCAGGCTGACCCTTTTGGTTTGCGTCATGGTGGGACGCAGAAGCCCAGGGCTGTGCTGATTGATCAAAGTGATCGATCGTGAGATCTGTCAATTGAAGAACAGTGACAGCTCTGAGTGCAAGCGACCGCAGGGGGGACACGCGCATTCTTACTGTGCGGCTTTTCCCCCGAATATTCCTGTTTCACTTTCTTTAATGCTCTTGTGCTTGTGTTCTCTTGGTACACCACGATAATAAAATGACAGGAGCGCCACACTCACCAGCTCATCATTTGTTTATCGTTCTCCTAGTCTCGTTGGAAATGATCTCTCATGTTTTGGTTTTTGCCACTCCCCTTGGTGACCAGGCCCCTGTTTGGATCGATGTGATGGTGTGTGTGTGTGTGCTGTGTGTTGTGTGACTGAGTGACTGGACTGTGTATGTGTGTGCGCAGAATAAATATTGATACAAACGGAGCATGGTTCCAATTGATCTTCCTGGGTAATGTCTGTATAGACCTGCAGCGGTCAAGAGAGAGCGACTTAGTTCGCTCGATCGCCTGGATAGAGAACGACTGAGAGAGGATCTGTTGGAGCGGAAAGCGAGAGAAAGAGGGATCCAGCACCACAGGTTGAAGGCTAAAGCAGACGTCCCTGTTAGTCCAAGCACGGATCAGCACCAAGCTGCTAGGCCACAGGGCCATGAGGCTGGTTGTGTGAGGAAGAGGAGGAGCAGGAGGAAGAGTGTGGGTTGTGCCGATGTGTGACCGTAAGAGCTCCAGGAGGCACGGAGGGAAGAGGGAGTCGTCTTCCCGGTCGGCCGAGTCGTCTTCCCGGTCGGCCGAGTCGTCTTCCCGGTCGGCTGAGCCAGCGGTGGCCATACCGGACGGTCCCACGTTGCTTGTGGACGGTAAGAGCGAAGCCGGGAGTTTTGCTCATTTCCTTTGCTAGTCATGGCTACTTGCTGAAACGGAGGAAAGTATAAAAGGCTGGTTCGTACCTTTTCTCTACCACTCTTCACTGAGACTATGGTAGGGATGGATGAGGGCTCTCCATAGCTTCATAGCTTCATCAAAATGAGTATCCATAATGCCACATTTGAAAATCAAGGCACCTGACTTGGCTAGTTACTAATTATGCACCAAAATGAAAAATATTGGTTGATTGGGTGACAGAAAATAGAAATTAAATTGATATTCTTGACTGACAAAAAAAATCTATATTAATAATATTAATAGTAAATTGCTACATTAATTAGGATGCACACAGTTTGTGCCCTGAAAACCAGCTTCTTTGATATGAAACAATTGTTTGTCCATGGCAATGAATTCCATTATTTTTAGTCAGTTTTACCGTGGCTACAGATTTACTTGGCATGCTAGCAGGAGCTTTACTTTGAGCTTGTTGTTTTGTTCTGTTTTGCGTACCAAGCGGTTTTGTGAAGTCCCTGCAGTGGGGAAGTTCTTGGGCTTTGTGTTCCATCTTGATTATTAAATGAATAATTATTAAACATCGCTTGTCTGTTGCTCCTTATGTAAATCATGAAATAGATCTACCTGGCCAACATTTTTCACTTTTTATCTGGCGCTGCTTTAACTGTGACCTGAGCTCATCTGCACTGACCAGTAATCGAAACAAACAGCTTTTTTAAACCAGTATTATTACTTTTAAATGACCTGTAATCTCTTTGGTTCTCTTTTGTCAGAGGCCTGTTTTGGGCAATTTCTTTGGCTGTTGTTCTCTTTCGATTTACCATTTTTAGCAGACAGCTTAGCGGTCCTCGAGTTTCACTGCTTTCCTTCTAATTACTAATGACAATATGGGGATTTTGGGCTGATATACAGTATCTTTCATGTGCACATCTGCCATTGCTAATACATAAACAGTCAGAAATATAGAAACTGAGTCTAAATGTGACGTTCTGTTTCCCCAGGGCTACAATGGTTTAAAGTAAAATACAGAATACAGTTTAGCATAGGAGCCCAGCACAGCCTAAATGTTCTGTTATTCCAGCTATACATAAATATTTAACTTAAGCATTTAATAAAAATATGTAAGTATTGAATAAAACATCTTGTCATAGTACCTGCTGCATAGTATCTGTTTTAACTAATAGAACTTTATTCATTACTAATGACTTTTTAATGAAACTACTGGTGTATGTGCTGTGGGTGTTTTTTCTGTTTTGTTTGTTTTTTTGGAGTATTTTTTTTTTTCTGAGTATGCTGAATGAACTTTGTTCTCTGGCTGCTCTCCCACTCTCCCTGCTCCCATTCCCTCGGCTTCTCTGGCTCTTATCTGAATGGCGTGGAAATGTGAGAATGCAGCCCTGTCTGAACTGAATATGTGTCTATATATGAGTTTATAGGGAGGAAGAGGTGCAGTCCAGAGAGTCGCTGCTGGAGAGAAAGTTGTGGGGCGGGGCTGCTTGGAAGGAGCTCTGATGAGTGTGTGAATGGGAGATAATAGTTGTCTGCAGCTGGTCACATTGAACCACTCAACTCAGCTGAATATGTCGTAATGTTATGTTCCCCACCTGGGAAATATGAGTATATGTTGCTGTTATGGTACAGTGAGTTTTCCTGGGTATATCAATACCTGTAAAACATTGCTTCATTCAAGAACACTGTTCCAGTTAGACCAGTTATTGTCTGAACCCCTGCAGTTCTTAGTGGTTTTCAATATGTTAAGTCGATTTTAAAAGGATTGTCCTGGCACTTGTAGTGATGGTCACCACTATGTTTAGCCAGGACATTGAGTCCACACAAAGAGACCCACTGCCCAACCCATGTACGACTAGTGGGGTTTACCATGGCTAATGGTGGAATTCTTTGATGCCGATTTTGAATATTACAGACTTTAAGCAATTTTTTGTTACAGACAAGTGATGATATGGGGCCTTTAGGCATTGCAGTCACAATATGTAGCAGTAAAATTGCATTATTTATATGTTGCCCATATAGTGCAGCTCTACTCCATGGTATACATCAGATACATGGTGTGCTTCAGACTAGCCTAATGCAAACGACCCCAGTATTGATTCAAAAATAGCCCTGTAATGACTATTAAGGCTGTCTTAGCTGTTATTAATGCAGAATAACAAAACTTGACATTTAATCTCAGTTTCATGTTTCTGTGATCCAGAATGTAGTGATATGTGATGTGAAGAGACATGGCTGCAGCCATGGTTCGATAGTTGTTTTTTCTTCCCCATGTTGTTTTGCTGGTGATGTTGAGCCACTGGTGTGAAGAACTCACTCTGGTTGGATGGTTGGAGAAAGCCAGAGCTTGCGTGCAAGATGTTTAATGTACCTCCTCATCGTAAAGCATCTGGCACTTTCATTCTGACTGTGTAACCTCCTGTTTGTGTGAGTTTTTGCACGACGGAAGCGAGTTCACCTGCAGTGCGCAGACTTTTGCATGGCTGCTGTGCAGTGGAGGGAGTTTCAATGTGCCGCTCTCAGGCCCTCACTAACTCCTGTTAACACTGTCTCACTCACTCACAGGAGAGTTTGCAGTGCACTGTAGCGGTCGGCTCTCCTGAGGGTCCTTTGAAAGAGGGGACATAGCAGTGAAGGAGAGGAGTAGGGAACGGCCAGAAATCTGCTGGAACGTTCCCACACGGCCGTTAGCCCAGTCCACATAAGGGAGGTGCATTTGCACATTCCTGTTTTTAGTTCACTGTAGTAGTACAAGAGCAAAATGGTGTGAAGATGTTGGTTTCTCATTCAACTGCATATTATCATTTACATATTGAATTGATTATAATATTCATTTTGGACTCCCTTTTTGACCAAAACAAAAGCCCTTTTTTCAAATGTAAAAATCCATTCAAAAAGGTGTTTATTGTTAAGTACTCCTGCCACTGTGTATTCAGTTAGTTCAGAACAATGACAAAATAATTTGAAATAAAAATCATGATTCGTTATTTTAGTCTGAGGCCCCCATTTGTGGATTATTAAGTGCCCCTGTGCCTCCAGTTTGAGAACTACTGTCCTAAAGAATTGTAAATGAAATGGACCATTGAGAACTCAGAAATTTGCCCAATTTGTGTGTTGGCTGCTGGTGACCCTGTAGCTGCTGTATATTAATGGGGTGTGGTTTTTTTTTTTTGTTTGTTTGTTTTAAGGCTTTGATTGCTCGGTGCTGGATGCACACACAGCACGCACAGTGCCAGCTGCAATTGATTTGACTGTGCACTCTTGTGGTGGGAACAGGAAGCGTTAGATAACATAAGCCCAGTCGATTTGGTTTTAACAGCAGTGGAAATGAGACAGAGATGGCCATAGGCTTGAACACACAGTGGAACCAAAATGGGAAGTGGTCCCTCCATACGCTGCAGTAACGAGTGCGAGCCCACTAGGACTGCATGTTCGGGGGTGGGGGAGTCTGGTCTTGTGATTTTTATTGCTACATTTTGAGATTGTGACAAAGCTTGCAGAGTTCAAAGCGCTCTGCTAGGTCAGTGATATTACTGAAGACCGACCTGCATTATTTTGACTGAAATAAATGACTTCTTTTTGTGCGAGACTGATGTATGTTAAAGACCTATGTTCTGATTTGCTGTGCCTCATTCAAAGGTAGGCCAGGCTGAAATATGCCCTAAACTGAATAGGCGGTAAGTGTAAAAGCACTTGTTTTTAGGGCACCTAATAAAAGGTTTTCAAAACGGTGTTTTTGTTTTGTTTCTATATGCGAACTGTATGGACCAAGGAGTGAAACATTTGCATACTACATTAAACTTTTATTTTGACTTTTTCTCATATGGGTTTTATATCATAGTAAATAAACATTGATTTGTGAAAACAAATTTTATATATATGTGTATATACACACGAATATAATATGGTTGATCTTTAAAAGCTTCTGTCGATGTGTTAGTGTTAGGAAAAACAACCTGTCTTACATGTGTGTGTGTTTTTTTGTTTTTTTTGGGGGGGGGTTTTTTTTTTGGTTTTTAAAACTGGCTGCTTTAGAAAAATCCAAAGCTTAGACCAGCTACCTTAGTGGTGTTTCATACTTCCGGTCTTTTTCCAGGATTAGTGAAAATAATAAAACCAAACCTAGTACATCTGTTTTAGGGAACTAGCTGCGAAGCAGATTTCACCTTAATTTAAAAGTCTAATTTATTACTTATTGCAGTCGAGTCTGATAATCGATGCCCAAACATTCCTTTTTCTTACAATGTTGGCTCTGTTTGGTTTATTCTTTAAGAATTTAATGAATTGCACAAATCTGCTGAAGCTGCTTTTAAACATAAGCTGTTGTGTGCTGACCTGCCAAAAATACAAAGTTACATGCTTTCCATTAGGAGAGTACAGCTCAGTATTTCAAACAAATTGAACCACTTTTTACCAAGTGTAAAATAGAACTCCACAGTCATTTCTGTTACCTGATGTTACCTTGGAATAGGTTTGTTTTCTTTCAATCAATGATCAGTTATTGGAATTGCCCCTTTGCAAACATTTTTTTCTTTTTTTTTTCTTTTTTTTTTGTGTGTCTGAATTTATCTATACACAAATATCTTAAAGTATTCTATTGTGTTTGTCTTTTACAGTGAAGGAGTTTCTTGCTAAAGCCAAAGAAGATTTCCTCAAGAAATGGGAGAACCCAGCACAGGTAAGAAAGCCCCTGTAACAAACATTTTATAAACAGTTTGTCACCCAAAAACCAACAATAAACATGTTGTCTGGTTTTTGAGACATTGATGATATGTATTAGTGAATGTTATTTAAAGTCATGTAAAATAATTAAATATTAAAGTATTTAAAAGACTTGTATGTTGGTCATTGCGGCACACTAAGTAAGCAGTAACCACCCATACATTTGGGAGCTGCTGCTAAAGCCTACCTCCTGCTAGTCATGCTTGGAAGGTCCACTTGTGGCTGAAAAGTCCTAGAGATGAGAAAGCGCACTTTCATAAATGTTAAAAAGCCTCTCCACCATCTGTGTGCTTAATCAAGTTTGTGTGTCCCTTTCAGCACACAAAATGACTCCAGTCCTCATCCGCATTACATACAAGTTATAACCATCACATATATATCAATGGAATGATTATAGATGTGCTTGATAACTAAACAAGGTTCGGTAAACAAGGACATCTGTGTCATCATAGAGACACAAAAACTAAAGATGTATTGGTTCATTCTAATATAGAGCCAATATAATGATGTTACTGCATAACTATGCCTACGTTGAATGTAGAGGTTCACACAGTGGCCAGAATGGATGTTCACAAAAACAAGATTTTCTTTACAGAAGAATCATCTATAAATGAGAGATTTCCCTCCTTTGAACCTTTGTATGTTAATCTATGTTTTTTTAAGCCTGGAAAAGACTTAAATCCCATTCTGTGTTCATTGTCTGACTACCCCCCTCCCCTTTCCCCGTCTGACTGGATTTGTCTCTCACTGCTAGAACACTGCGTCTCTGGACCAGTTTGAGAGGCTGAAGACACTGGGCACAGGCTCCTTTGGTCGAGTTATGCTAGTGAAGCACAAAGAAACGGGCCAGCACTTTGCTATGAAGATTCTCGACAAACAGAAGGTGAGCTGCTTTCGCCCTACAGCAAGGAAAGCATCAGCAGGTGCAGGGCAGTGGGGCACTGGCTGGAGGATTAGAAGTGTTTAAGTTATTGGGTGACTGTTGTGAGAAGGGTGTGGCTGTGTGTGTAACTGATCAGCTGTTTGCTTCCTTTAGGTGGTCAAGCTGAAACAGATAGAACACACACTAAATGAGAAGCGCATCCTGCAAGCTGTCAGCTTCCCCTTTCTCGTACGGTTGGAGCACTCCTTCAAGGTATAAATTTGGGGGGTGTGTGTGCGTGCGTGCGTGTGTGTGCATGTGCGCATGCACGCTGAAATTTGTGTTGATGAAGGTTCAATTGTGCCTTTTTGTCTTAATTCCTCAGGACAACACTAACCTGTATATGATAATGGAGTATGTTCCTGGAGGGGAAATGTTCTCTCATTTGAGGAGAATCGGCAGGTTCAGGTGAGTCTGGACCACCATTGCTTCCCAGCTGAGTTCACAACTGCCTTAGAAAACCTTCGAAACATTGAAAACACCACACTGACACATTAACAGTCTTGAAAGAGGAAATTATTTACTTTAATCTGATCTGACAAGACCAGGGCCACATTTGTTAGAGGAAAGAAAAAAAAATCTAATATTCCGTACTTAACACTGATGCTGTCATCTTGGTTTAGAGGTCTAAAATGCTCATCTGTGATCATATTTGGTAAAATGTGTTGCTGTCCTGATTGTTAGCCTTAAGATTTTCAATCAAGCCTTAATTGGCATGCATTTCCAGAGGGTTCATGTAGATAACCAATAAGTCTTATGACAACTTCAAATAGATTTTTGTAAGTTTTAAAATTAGTTTTAAAAATTGTATGGTTTTGTCTTTATATTTGCTACCTTTTGTCTAAACATTTGAAATAAGACCACATTGCTATTACACCCCTCTGGTTCCTGCTTTTCTGTGAGCAACATTCCAATCCAAAACCTTTTACTGTATTCACTCATATTTTTCACCCTTGAATTAGTAAAACTAGAGCAGAAACATTCTCCTCGACTGCTTCTTTGGATTATAAACTACTGTTGCAGAAATAGAGAGAAAGAGCAGCTACTGTATCATGAAAAAGTGCAAAATAAAATCATAGCGCATTCATGATACTGTGAAATTATTCTTTCCATAAAATAGTCTAGTAAAGCGAAAGCCATCAGTTCAGAGTGTATAACACTGTGCAAAAAAGGTGATTTTACTGCATATTATTAAAAATTGGCAATTAATCATAGAAGTCAATCATATTTGATCAAAAGGGAATATTGAACACAAAGTGGGCATTTTAAACAAGGAGACATAACACACATGAGTCCACAGTGCCACATTATGCACATACTAAATATGAACTGACTTCACTGTAGTATTAACTGGCAACATCTCATCTAAATTTGCATCATCTATGGAAACCAATGTCGCATGTGGGACAAATTGTGGCTGATAAGTATATAAGGGCTTAGATCAGACTCGGGAGCGAAAAGATTTATCAGGACAAAAGGTATTAAAATTTGCTTTTTATTTTAAAAAATCATGGTTTAAAAGTGCTCAGTGCTCTCTCCCTCCATTTCTTACTCTCTCTGTAGTGAGCCTCATGCTCGGTTCTATGCTGCCCAGATAGTTCTGACCTTTGAATACCTTCACTCGCTTGACCTCATCTACCGAGATCTGAAGCCTGAGAACCTGCTGATAGACCAGCAGGGCTATATACAGGTAAACCCTCCACCAACCCCCCCCACACACACACACACACACACACTCTGTTCACCTCAAGCACAAAATACAAGCACACAGCACATCTGAAATGTTGGACATCAGTCCAAGTCCTCACAAACACACACATACAGACAAATGAAAACTAGGGCCGTCACAATCAATTATCTGAGTAGTTGAGTAATACAATGATTGTTTATGACCATTTAATCAATTTTCTTTTTAGGCCAAACAGTAAAATTGGCTGTCTGAAAATAGAAAAATAGTTATTAGTGTAATTGATTGATTAATTTATATATGGCAATAGTACAGTGAACCTTCCAATGATAAATGCTGAGTTCAATGCAAAAGCATGTTAAGCACTAATAGCTCCCTCTTGTGGGGAAGTTTGAGTCTGTCAAACATTGCTCTGCTGGTGGATACACTGTTTGTGATTCAGTTGTTAGTTCTGGTTGCTCTAATGAAAATGTAAATGTTCTTTGCTGTCTAATGGCCTTGGAAATTAAATCAAAGATCAGAGTAATATTGTGCTTCTTATCTCCAGGCCTGAGATTTTCATCGTTTTAGCAGTCTGACACATCATTTATTTATCCAGCCATCATCACTCATTTTCATGCAGTGTCCAAAATGTGTTTGTTCTCAAATCAAATGTGAGAAGGAGAAATTAATTCCCCTTTGCTGCAGGAACAGCCTCTACTCCTCTGGGAAGGCTTTAGACTAGATGTTGGAACATTACTGTGAGTTTTTGGTTGTATTTGGCCACAAGAGGTCAGGTACTGATGATGTATTTAGTTCTGGATCCCAAAAACTTAAGATCATCCCAAAGGTGCTGGATGGAGTTCAGCACTCCAGAGAATGCTGATCCAATCCTGGTGGGCTGTAAGAGCCTCTGTCCGATGCTTGCCATTGAACAAGTTGACCTTTAGTGGTACAGCGTGTGTGCTCTTGATTGCCAGTGTCAGCAATGGCTGCCCCTTAAAGTGGTTAATTTTACTCATTCAAAAGGGATAGCTGGACAATTATGGACATATAGTGGATGTTGGCTGTGAAATATACCGGAAAGACATGCACTACAGTTTTTGAAGAATACTAATATGAATAATAAACGAAAGCTAGTAGCATTTTAGAATTATGCAATAGACATTTTTGGGTGAAGTATACTTCTAAAGTGAAAGCAAAATTGACAGTGTTTGTACATCGGTGTGTGTGCAGATGCTACAGAGATGTGTATTTGTATCTTTTAATTATTCATCATTTCCGTGGCTGTTTTAATTTTTTCTCATGATATGTTGATTTGAGATCACAGACGCAAAATGGATTTTCCTCTTCCTTTTTAAAAAATTGTGCTTGCAGTGTTTTTGAAAAAAAAAACAAAAACGTTTGATAAGAAGCATCAAAAAATAATCTTAGATTAGAAATCTGGTACAAGTTATTTATTTAAGTTATATGTTGTCTGCTAAGCCTGATCTTAGCCCTGATTAGCACATCTGCACACTTTGCACATTGTCCCCATAGTTTTAATTCAGATTGAATGAGTGTACCATTTGGGCAAAAATTAGTCTTTGGGCTGTTAAGTCGCTTGTTTTTGGCTTAGTTTTCTGTAACCCATTTTACCGCAGGTCCACCTTTTAATCTGGTGGGCTGTATGGTCAGTAGCGGCAGTTGGCTGTGACGACACACTGCAGTGCAGTAGCCATCTGTGGAATAAACTTTTTTTTTTTTTTTTTTTTTTTTTTTTAAATGAAAAGATTTGCTTTCTAAGCAGCAGACCACAGCAAAGGGAGAAACACGAGTCTCACACTGGTGACTTGTTGTAAAGGGATCCATAATTTTAAGAACAATGACCTCACTTCTCAGAAAACGCTTTTGATTTTGCAAGATCTCATACGCTTTCATTTTCTGAGGTCTTTGAGAAAAATTTTACATTCTCAGAAAACAGAATTTGTTAACTTTGTGATAATTGTGTGAATATCTTGAGGAGAAAAGAGTAACTTACATATAAAACTTTTGGAACTCTTGGAGCTTCCGTACTTGTGGTCTATTACAAGCACTCATCAAGGCCACAAGTTTGTGGCCGAAACGTGAGTTTCGTGTAAAGAATTGGTGTTATAGATTGCACTATGTAAAACATGTATTGGACCGATGGCTTGTTCACATTACTTCTCTCTGCCTTCTTCTCGTAGGTAACAGATTTTGGATTTGCCAAGCGTGTTAAGGGCCGGACCTGGACGCTGTGCGGCACTCCCGAGTACCTGGCGCCTGAAATTATCCTCAGTAAAGTGCGTACATGAGATGTTATCTGTTTCATTCACAAACCATGAATAAATAACTTTTCTCTCGCTGAGTCATGCTGTAGCTCACTGACACTCACATGCTTGTTACTCATAGTAGGTCTGAACTTGGACTGTGAGGCTTTGGGTTATGTTCTGTGCTATAAATTTCCTATGCTCTTTCCTTTTCAGGGATATAATAAAGCAGTGGACTGGTGGGCTTTGGGGGTTCTGATTTATGAGATGGCTGCTGGTTATCCCCCCTTCTTCGCTGATCAGCCCATTCAGATCTATGAGAAAATTGTCTCAGGCAAGGTGCGTGGAGAAAGGGAACATTTATGTTTGTCACTCCTCGAGTTACTCTGAAACACCAGCAGTTTAGGCAATATGACAGGTGTTCTGCAGGGATTTAAAACTCAGTCAGTAAAACACTTGATTATTAACTGATGTGGGAGCTTAAAGCAGTAGATCTAAGAAAAATCAGCGTCACAGTTTTCCTTTTATCCTTGAGAGAAGTGTGTGATGATTTATGCCTGCAGTTTGGATAATGCTGACTGGTGGGGCAGGAGCTTCCATTATGTTTCTACCTTAACCATAATCATACCTTAACCTTAGTCATAGCTCCAGTATAAAACTAAAGGAGCAATTTAAGAGACCAACGACTTTTACAATTGATTTTAACCATTTCTATGCAAATTCTCCTAGACTGTGTGTGGTTCTCCTGCTCTACTGAGCAAATGTCTCCCACTCTGCCTCCCCCCCCCCCCAGGTGCGCTTCCCCTCCCACTTCAGTTCAGACCTAAAGGATCTGCTGCGGAATCTGCTGCAGGTGGACCTGACCAAGCGCTTTGGCAATCTCAAGAACGGCGTCAATGACATCAAAGGTCACAAGTGGTTTGCCACCACTGACTGGATCGCCATCTATCAGAGAAAGGTGAGCGTGCTTAATGTGACTTGAGCTTTATAATGATGTTTTGAGTTGGTTAAACCTTTAGGACGTAAGTGAGATAGTAATGTGTTCTTCTGTGTTTTTCTTGCTATCCCAGTATTTAACAATGAATTTGGAGTTTATTATAAATAATTATATTATTACTCAGTCAAATATGCTCTTTGTTATTGGCCAAAAATCCCGTTCTCAGGCTGTTTGCAGACTTAAAGAAGTGGTTCACCAAAAAGTGTACATGGTCTCCCCTTCCCCCAAATGTAACTGATTGGCCAAGACACTTGGGTATCTGAAAATTTAAGTCCAGAAGCTTTGAGTACCCACGCTGTATTTGGTTTCCCTTATTTTTCTGGCGCCCAGCATGTGGAACCAGCACATATGAGTGGAGCTTCAGAGGGTGTTGCCTATTGATGAGTTAAAAGCAATGTCCTGGAAAACAATCTCTTATTTTGTCTTTAGCTAAGAATGAACTGCTAGGCTATCTATCAGAGCAGCCCAGATCTGTTATCTTCCGCCCCGTCACTTAAAATGGTAGCACATGCAGGTTGGATGACATTACGACTTAAGTGGGCAAAACTTCATAACAATGTAAGTTACATTATTCTTTAAAAAGTAAATCGGTCACTCTTGGCTTATAACCTAACAAAAACTACTGCAGTTAATAGGTCCCAGCTCATTGTACATGACTCAGTAATGTTACATTTTAGCTTATTTGGTTCAAATGCTAAAGTTGTTGTGCTTATTCCCTTTGCTTGCAAAGCTTTAAGGTTTGTGATTCAACTCTGTATAGGGCCAATAGCTTAAATGTGTGTTGCTGAGACAGCTGGGGTCAAAACAATGAATAATAGCCCAGCTTTCAAACACCAGCTACATACTGATGAGAGGCAGTTAATAATCTCAGCAAACTCAACTCTAACTTCGGAGCAGTTAAAAAGTTGAGACACACAGTTCATTTATTTTTACTTTTTAGAGAAAGTGATGGGGCAAAGTAAGAGAGACACCACCACTGTAGTTTTATACTAAGAAAGTAAAGTGCCGTTTATCTGCAGGTGTTTGTTTCTATGATCAATTTGTCGCAACTTCTTAGCATGTAAGAGATTATTTCATATATAAATTTTTTTTTTCAGTTATATATATTTCATTATTATATATCTCAAACCTCCACAGACAGGAACATATTAGTGTATAGCATGATTTGTGTCTGTCACACCAGCTAGATCACTAAAAATGTCCTTTAAAAGAATCTGTAGAAAAGAGTGAAAATCCTGAGAGCTTGGAGTCCATCCACTATTTGTTTACTGCTAACACTCATCATGAGAGAAGTCATGTGACCGGTACACAGCCTCCAGAGAACCTGCCTTCCGTCGTGGTTCTTTTGTGCGATGGACGAAGGGCAGATGGTTCCGGCTTAGGATTAGTAAAGTACAGTACCATGCAATACCATATTCTGTGCTGTTCCACAAGCCGGTAGACTTCCATTACTTTTAAGCTACATTGCAATTAATGATTTTCTTCTTGAGATTCAAGACTCACGCGCAGTTACACGGGAGAAATGTGCCCCTGAAACGTCTGTGAGACTGTGAAATAGTTACAATACATTTGAGAGAAAATTCAAGGCTAGGACTGAGCAATTAGAAAAATATTCAAATAAAAATTCAAATATATAAAAAATATGTTCAAATGAACAATACAAGTGTAAAGAAGCATTTCCAAGTGTAAAGAAGATCTGATGTGTGCAAATGTACTGTAAAGTGCAGTGTGCTGGTTGCTGTTGAAGTAGACAGACATAAATAACAGACTGCAGGTGAGATACAGTGAGGTAGTGAGTTCAGTTTGTATTATAATAAAAAGTTAGTTGTGATGGCATGTCTTGGTTAAGGAGTCTTATGGGCTGTGCATTGAAGGTCCTCCTGAGCCTCTTGTTCTGGCCGTAATACTCCTGTAGTGTAGTAGGTAAGAAAGACAGTTACTGGGTGAGACAAGTCTCTGATCCTGGTTGCTCTGGTCTTGCATCTCCTGGTATGAATGTCCTGCAGAGGCGGATCTGGTCCAGTGGATCGCTCTCTGTAGTCCTTTAATGTCCTGTACAGAACTGATCCCAAACCGTGATGTGACGTTCCGAGTCAGGACACTCCCTACAGCACCAGAGAAAGAATGATAATTCAGTGAATGAGTCAAAAATCAATCAAATGGTTGTGAGATCTACTGTTCTGTCAATAATCATATGAAACCAGAAACCCTACCATGAACAGCTGGTAGCCTAGTGGTTAGGGCATTTGCCCTGCGATCAGGAAGTCATTGAGGTACCCTTGAGCAAGTCCCCACATGCTGCTCCCCGGGTGCTGTGTTCCTGGCTGCCCGCTGCTTCACTTGGTGAATGGGTTAAATGCAGAGGGAGAATTTGTGTGCTGTGGTGTGTTCACGTATAACAGAATGGTCACTTCAGTTCATGTGTTTTTGTTTTTGTGTCTCAGGTGGAGGCCCCCTTCATACCCAAGTGCAAAGGTCCCGGGGACACCAGCAACTTTGACGACTACGAGGAAGAGGAAATCCGAGTCTCATTCACAGAAAAATGCGGAAAAGAGTTTGCTGAGTTCTAGACCCAGCCAGGAGCAGCGGAGGGAGCGACGGAGTGACGTAGATGGAGGGGGGGGCGGCAGAAAGAGAGAGATGATAGACTGGACTGAGCCTGTATTCAGTAACAACAACATCAATGATGTAGACCCCCGACACACAGAGATGGAGAGAGAGGGGGGGAAAAAGAGTCCCAAGAGAGAGCCAGCAGTGTTGTTGCCTTTCGAGATCGCTTATCACTTATTACTATACTTATCCATTTTAATCTTCCTCCTTTGGTTCGTAGAGAGGGTCCTCTAGGTAGAGGTGCAATCATCTCTCTTGATTTGTTCGGCACGGGGCACAGAGCTTCATCTCTGGTACTGAATTGTGGTTCCTCCAGGATGCTTCACTCCTGGATAGCGGCTTCTTCAAATGAGTGCAGCGGCCGAGCCTTGCTCTGTTATTCTCACCTGATTCGTTTGTTTGTTCCCGTTTCCTTTCCCCCCCTCTTCTGCTAATCTTTCCATTCAAAATCTGTCCTAGCAATACCAAGTCAAACCAGTCGGCCTAATGGCGCTCATGGAAAACAGATGGCAGAGGGAGCTATTTCTTTTTTTTTTCTTTTTTTTCTTTTTTTTTCTTTTCCCCTCCATAGTGGAGTTTGAGGTGTATGGGCCTGGGTGGCATGGCAAGCCCCCTTTCTGTGTGTGTTTCGTTTTTTTTGTTTGTTTTTTTTTGTTTGTTTTTTAGCATCACAGTTCTGCCTTTTTATGGCATAATTCACATTTGGTACAATTTTCCAAATCATTCAGTCAGTGTTGACCACTCATTGTCCCTTAGTTTTAACTTCTGGCTCTGAATTCTTTTTATTTTTATTTTTTTTAACACATACGTTATGACAGTTTGCTAGGGAGTTTTAAGTTCTAATCATCCAGTCAAATCTCAGCTCTCAGTCTCAGCCACGGGTTTCGCAGACGCCCAAGTGGAGGAAGCTCCGTGGTTTTAAAATGGTCATCAGAATGCTCTCACACTCCTGAATATCAGTCTTTGGTAGCACATGTTGTACTGTTATATGATGGACTGCAGCTCATTACATTGATGTCTACTCTTTTCAGCTTCGAAAACTAAATGAAGGGTTGGTTTGTTTTTCCAAAAGTAAATCAGTTCACACTAACTGCCGAAATGGGGGGGTGGGGGGGGCAGGGGAAAAATGTGAAGTGAGTTGTTCAAGCACAAAACGCTTGTTAGTTGCAGTGAAGTTGGTTGATGTGTTGACGCGTTAAAAGTAGCAAAAATCTGTTAAAAAAAGTGCGTGTTATTTTTGTACTGCAAAACGTTCGAGCAGGACTACGTGAGATCTCTGCTCCAGAGATGGCGTCTTTGCTCACTGTGTGCTCTGCCATGCCAGTGAACTCTACATCTGTGTTTTAGGTCTGGAATCAGAGAGCTGTGTTCTTAGACAGTTCCTACAAGTCCTTGTTAGGGGATGGGCGGTTTTGGTTTGATTTTAATTTACTCTGCAGAAACCTGTCTGTAGTGTACAGCTAGTATGTGCAGGCAAAGCGCGTCCTCCTTCCTTTCTTTTTATTCCAAGCCTTTTTAAATAAACTTTAAATGAAAAAAAAAAACAAAAAAAACAAAGATCAAGTGCAGAGATCACTTGACGACTCTTTAGCGCTGCTTCTTTTTTGACCCATCTGTAAACTGCAGGACGCACTTGTGGCTGTCGGGGCTTCGTGTGTATAATAGATCAGTCAGTACTCGCCCTCATCTTCAGTCACGGCCCCTAAGATCTAAGGTTCTTTGACCTGGAAGCTTGGAGAACATTGGAGGTCATTCTTGCTCTTGAATTCTGTAGGATGCAAGACAATCTAAACCCAAATATCTCAGAGACGTTCATGGCACCCCATCACGTGCAATAATGCAGAATGTTTTGCGGTTCTGATTTAGTTTATTTTACAAAGCTTTGCTTCAAATCATTTTATGCATCGTTGTTCAGACATGTTTTGTTTTTTTGTTTTGTTTTTTGTTTTTGTGGTTTGTTTTTTTCGGCTTCCAGCGCTATTTTGGTAGGTTGCCACACTAACCGCTCCTACTAAAGCCCTTCATCTCTGTGATTTGTGTGTGATGTAACTGCAAATTCTCAGTTTTTTTTTTCTTTTGAAAAAAAAAAAAAAATGAAGTATGTGTCGTAGTTTGATTTACTTTTACTGAATATTCACAAAGCTAGTGAATTGGTGCCAGCGTAAAAGAAACAGATCTCTGAGGGTGGAGAAAGAAAGAAAAAAAAAAAGTCTTTGGATTAATGGAAATAACTTTTTGACACCAAAGTGGCTGTCAGGTGGGAAAAGGTGCTGTTTGAGAAATGCTTTGTAGCATTTTGTTTCTCCACATTTCTCCCATTGTAGAAAGCTGCCTGTGACTTCAACACCCGAACAGTAAATGTGACGCAGGATTCACTTGTCTGAGGTGGCAAAGGGGTCCCTGTGGCCGAAATCCCTCAGTGTAGGATTGCCTAAAAGAAAAAAAACGAAAAGATGATAAAATCAGCCTTTTCATTTTGCTGTTGAGTGCCATCTATAGGCCACCATGGATTTTTCTTTTCTTTTTTCTTTTTTTTTTTTTTTTTGACTTACATTTTTATCATTTTTCTTCATTTTAAGACTCTGATGCATGTCATTAAAATGGGGAAGCGGCTTTACCTCACATGGTTTTGTGTAGCTCCTGTGCCGGAAAAATAACAGTGTTCTAGGAAAGCTTACTGAAGTACTTTTTAAAAATAATTAAAAAAACCCATTTTTGAATCAACAGACTTTGGCTTGGCTGCAGCGGTATTTTGACAAGAAAGTTGGCAAAGGACTATCTCCTATTAATATACGACGTCAGAGGATGTAACAAGGTGTTTCAGATACGAGCCTTTCCTTGATTTGTTCAACTTTTGCACAGGACCCACATGTATAAACCCCAGATGTGGGATCAGTTGTTGGCCTTGTGCTATCCTAATGAACACAGTGGTATGAAAAGGGCGGAACGCGGGTCCTGAACACCTGGATAATAAGTGAGTAGGTCCAAAAGCAGGTTCTAAGCAGGTTCTAAGCAGGTTAAGAGCATCTAATCGTTTTCCAGTAACCAAAGATTGATGGGAAATGCTGAGATGCAACTGTGACCTCCTCTGGCCGAGTATGTAAATAAGTGATACCCTGGCGTCGTTCAGCCGTTGCAGTCACCCACTCTTTGTCCTCTTGGTTCTCTGGGCCCAACTCCTCTCTTGAAACACATTTGGTGTTCTATGTCCCTCTGTCTCCTTCTCATCCCTTCACTATATTGTCAATCAGCTATTTTGTGTGCATCAGTCCACGCTTCAATTTGCCTTTGTACACATCCAGTTTCCTACACTCTTCTATTTGCTTTTTAAGTCATGAAGAAAAAAAAAACAAAACATTGATTTACTTTTTTTCATATTTTCTAAGTGTATTTTCAATAACAAGAAACTCTTTCCTCCCGACACAGGTATGGTGATGGTGTAGTTTATTGTACCTTTTCGGGGAAACAATACTGTATATTCTCTGCCTTTAACAGTCTTAATTATTTTACCTTCTGGAGAACTTGACGGATATCCGTAAGACACATGGAGTATGTTAAAATAAAAATGACAAAAAAACAAACAAAAAAAAAAAAAGAAGTACACAGAATAATATTTTGCAACATGTATCATTCCAATAAAGTTTTAATTGTTAAAATTACAATAAATGTGGTCCTGTTTGAAGTCTTATTTTAATGTGACACACAAAAGTACTTATATTTTGAAAGTGGATTTAGAGTGTAGAGTATGTCATATTTAAGCTTAGCTTTGTTTTGGTATTGAATAGATTGTGATGAATAATAAGTGTGTGTAATATATATATATATATTTGTGTGTGTGCATATAAATAGTAAAATGGGAATATGGAGTGTAGGCCATTTTTAACTTAGTTTGGTTTATTTTTTGTATTGAATGTTTTATGAACAAATTAATATAGTATTCATTATATTAAATTAAAATGTATCTCCTATTTTTACTTGGTATAAACTCCTGTAGTTATTTTTTTTAGGCAGGATAGATTTTAAACGTTCACTGACGTTGCAGTCCAGGATCTTTTCAGTTCCACCTTAAATCTCGCCCCTGCCCCCGCCCCTCGCTCCACCTTAAGCGCACGAGGCGCCGAACGCAGGCAGGCAAGCAGGCGCGCGCGGCGGTGCGAGGTTTCCGCTCGCTCGGAGCGCGCGGCTTCTTCCAGCGGGGCGGCGGGGGAGAAAAAAAAGAGAAAGAGGAGAAGAGAGAGACAGAGAGAGAGAAACGAAGCGAAGAACGGAAAAGCCGAGCGGAGTGGAGTGGAGTGGAGCTCGGGCCGACCCGCACGCGCAGGAAGAGAGAGAGAGGGAGGACGGAGCGGAGAGACGGAACAAAAGCGAGCGGAGGGAGAATGTCCGAGCCGCGGTTCCGAGAGTGGATCCTGGACACCATAGACTCGCTGAGGTCGCGGAAGGCGCGGCCGGACCTGGAGCGGATCTGCCGGATGGTACGGCGGAGGCACGGCTCAGAGCCGGACCGGACCTGCGTGGAGCTGGAGAAGCTGATCCAGGAGCACGCCGTCCTGAAAGTGAACTACAAGGGCTCCGTCTCATACCGCAACGCGGCCAAAGTGCAGCGCGGGCGGAGGAGGCTGGAGCAGGCGGCCGGCACCAGGACCGCGGCCAGGAGAGCCTGCGGGGCCGAGGGGGGCCGGGACCGAGACCGAGACCGGGCCGGAGACACGCCGGGACCCGCGGACGAGGAGCCGATGGAGGACGGGGAGGTGAGCCGGAGCGGGGGGGCGGTCTGACATTTCGGGGGGTTAGTGAACTAGTTTTTATGAAAACGGCAATGCAATCGCAAGTGCGCGCACACGCGCACACACACTCTCGCACACACTCTCACACATATATACACACTCACGCGCACACACACACACGACAACTGGCGCAGCTCGCGCAGACGGGGAGCGGCACTGTCGCTAACCAGCGCAAAAACCGCCCAGAACAGAAAAAAACGAGCCCCCCCCCTCCGGACCACCCGTCTCTCTCAAACACACACTTCTTTGATTTAGTTTTTATTGTCTCGGAATAAAAAATCAAACAGTCCGGTAGCATGGCAGGCTAACAGCAGCGAGCTAACATAAACAAAAGCCGCTCGCGGCTGCGCCTCTCTCTCCCCACCGACCGGAGGGGGGCAAAGTTTAGGGAGAAAGTCTTTAAAAACAAACAAACCCGGGGGGAAATGGAAATAAATAAATAAATAAACAGCAGGGATGTGGGGGGGGGGCGACCGGAGCGTGTGTGTGTATGTGTGAGTGCGTGAGAAGTGTGTGCGTGTGTGTGGAAAGAGGGGGGAAGGAGAAAGAGGAGGAGGTGAGAGGTACGCTGCCGCTGCTGCTGGAATTAAAGGTCGTTTTTTGCGAAAAACGAGCCATAGTTTGCGGGGAAACTTGCGCGTGTTCGCGGCTGCGGGAGGCGCAGTTTTTGTGCGGCAGAAGCTCAGCCCGCACAGACATGGACGCTGAGTTGGCTGAGCGTGGGGAGGGGGGAGGGGAGTAGGAGCGGAGGGGGGGGCGAGACACACCGCGCCTCTCAAACACACACACGCACACACGCACGCCGAGACACGCACGCACCGCTATGGCAGAAAACTGACGATTTGGACACACTAGCTTTTTAACGGGCAGTGGTGCTCGTTTAGTGCGGCTGGGTTGTTTTACATCAGTGGTGTGTGTGTGTGTGTGTGTGTGTGTGTGTGTGTGCCTCGTCCTCTGTGGTAGAGCGCGCGCCTCTCCGAGCGCAGGGCGGGATCTGTAAGTTCAGCAGCGCCTCCGCGAGCGCAGACCGACTCAGTAGCGACTCGGTTCATATGAACCGATTCTTAAAAAAAAAAAAAAAAGACCACGTCCCAACTGTACCCCAAAGTTGTTTTTTTTCACTTAAACACCGTTCATGTGCATGTTATGGCTTAAACTTAGATTATAAAAATGTAATTATAAAATTACTCTCAAGCATCATTAGTGCTTTCTGTAGATAGCACTACATACAATAGATATATAAAAAAAAACACATTACACACAAGATCAAAACAGACCCATTGTACAGTGGTAGCTCATAGTCCTGGAGATATCATCATATCATTTAAAATACAAAAATCTTTTCTTCCCGCTTAGTTTCACATCACAATTTGCATCTATTTTAATGAGTATTAATGATCTTTTAAAGTAATAATAATTAAATATAGCCAATAGCCCCAGATGTAATCATGTCGTTCCAGTCATCACTGTCCCGCTGCTTTCGTGAAGACGAGTCCCCCAAACTGATCACAAGTTCGCTGATGCCTCTGTTGTCAAGTGAAGTAGGTGTTTCACACGTCATTTCAACTTCCTGCACAGTGAAATGAAACCGTGTTCCCTCGCGGCCGACACAAAGAACAAAAACAGAAACACCACAGGAATACACCAGAGCAGGACAGGACTAAAGAGAGAGTGAAAAAAACACACACACAGTACAACCACTTCCAGGACGAGACACAGTGCAGTAACAGCACTAGCGTGAGTCAGTACAGTTTTATGACATACTGAATTCTGTAATGTTACATTTTCAGTTAGAAATGCATCGGGACCTGATCCTGTTTACACTGGCTTTAAATAAAAGCACTGAGAGTAAACAGCTTTGTGCTTGTTGTGTTTTGTGTTAGGTGTGTGGTGTTTTTTGTGCTTTGTGTGTGTTGTTTTTGTGTTTGTGCTTGGTGTGTATTTTGTGGTTTTTTTTGTTTGTTGTGTGTAGTTTGTGTTTTGTGCTTGTTGTGTGTTTTGTGTGTTGTTTGGTGGTTTGTTTGTTGTGTAGTGTGTGTATTTTGTATGTTGTGTGTGTTTTGTGCTTGGTGTGTATTTTGTTTTGTGTATTTTGCGTGTTTTGTGTGTGTTGTGTGTACTTTGTGTTTTGTGCTTGTTGTGTGATGTGTATTTTGTGTGTGTTGTGTATTCTGTGCTTGGTGTGTGTTTTGTGTGTTGTTTGGTGTTTTGTTTGTTGTGTAGTGTGTTTTTTGTGTGTTATGTGTGTTTTCTGCTTGTTGTGTGGTGTGTGTGCTGAATATTTTGTGCTTGGTGTGTATTTTGTTTTGTTTGTGTTGTGTGTACTTTGTGTATTTTTGCTTGGTGTGTGTAGTGTGTATTTTGTGAGTTTCGTGCTTGTTGTGTGGTGTGTATTTTGTGTGTGTGGTGTGTATTTTGTGTTTGGTGTGTACTGTGTGTGGATTTTGTATGTTTTGTGTATTTTGAGTTTTGTGTGTTTGGTAAGTCTTGAGTTAATTGGAGTGAATCAATGAACCGATCGATTCAGTGAACCGGTCAGGCCGAAAGAGTCGGGTCGGTGAAACGAATCGAATTCACCCCAGCAGTACTTCGCGCGGGCAGCAGCTCGCGCTTCGGAGCGCGTGCGTGTTGGGGGAGATGGCGCGTGCTGGAGCGGGGGGGTGGGGTGGCGTGCTGGTCTGGTCTGGGCCGGGCCGGGCTGGGTCGGGTCGGGTCGGGTCGGGTCGGGTCGGGTCGGGGTTTGGTAGGTGGGTCTCGAGTTTGAGGAGCGCCTCGGCGGTCTGGACCTCGTTACGCAAGGATACGCGCGCACGTCTCGCTCAGAGGCTGCACGGTCGGGGCGCGCGCACGCACGCACGCACGCACATACATGCACGCGCACGGAAAACAAAGAGCAAAGAAGTTTCAGAGAGGCGCGCGGAGCGGCTGCGCCACTGCTCGCCGGCTCGCGCGCCGTGGTGTCTGAAGCTCGCGCTCTGCCCGCGTGTTTAACACACTCACCCCCTCACGTCTGGGTTTCAAACCATGATGGAGATTTTACAGTTTTTAGTTAATGATGCAAAAAAACTTAATTTATGCAAATGTACATTTTGTTTATTTTACAAATTATAATGTCCTTTTTTTTAATGTTGCAAATGTTTTTTTTTCAGTTAATGATTTAGATTGAGTTTTTTCAGTTCGTGAATACAGATTTAGAGTTGCAAGATTGCACCATCATACATCTACCTACAGATTTACCCAAAAAATCAATATAAAATGCACAGATCAAAGCTCATATTGTCTGATGATCACAGTTTGTCATGATCTGATTTGATGATGTGAAGGAGAGTGTCCTCCTCCTCCTCAGCAGCCAGTAGCTGTTTTGTTTTTATTTGGATGAGTTTTCATTCTGTTTTGTGAAATGTAAGTCAGCAGCACCCCCCCACCCCCCCACCCCCCCTTCTTTCTGTGGAACCCCTCTTCCTGGCTAAACTAAGTGCAGGTGCAGTTTTGCACCTTTTCACACCTTTTGTGTCTTGTCAGGATGAGCTGTCCACCATGGCTGGTCTGGACAGCAGCATGGACGAGGAGGAGGCCAGTCTGGATGCGCCGTGCCTGCAGAACACCTCCGACTCAGGCATCGGCTTGAGTCCCGTCACAGACGCCGGAGCAAGTCTGCCTGTGGCCTCTCCCACCGCCTCCAAAGGCTCCCCCACCCACAGCAGCCCGGAGCAGGGGAGCGACACCCCACACGCTCCCCCCGAGCTCACACAGCCCAGCGTGCAGCAAGAAACAGGTACCTAATCGACCCTTTAGGGTCAATGGAGGTGTGGCGAGACGTCTGACATGAATTTCACTGAACTATGACTCTAAGAAACTACTTCTGGCAAGGATTGTTCATTGCGACCACTACAAATAATAATTAGTAATATTGAACATTGGTGTATTTAACAATATAATGGAGGAAAAGCCGTGGTGAAATCACACATGGCATCGTAGTATTTTTTTAATTTTATTTTTATGATTATTATACTTTTTATTTGTATCTCATGGCGCATTAAAGTAAAAAGCATCATTATAAAAGACAAAAAACAAACATGAAACATCTTAAAAGTAGCAGCAGGTTAAGTAAAAGTCATTTGTTCGGCTAAAAAGAAGTCCTTTTTTAAATCAGTAGTGTGTGGTGCCCTCAGATGGTCATAAAGGGCATCCCATAAGTGAAAGGTAGCAGATCATTATCATTACAATGAATCATAGTCCTAACGTCCTGAAGATCGATGCAGTTGGATTGGGCCCTCAGGCCAGTGCCTTTCTATTCCCTCAGTGTACATTAGCGCTGAAGCTCTGTGTTGTTTCTGTGAGTGATCTGTATGCTGAAGCTGCTGCTCTTGGCTGTGTAAGTACCTGAGCTCATTATGGGACACTGCGTCTGCCACTGTCCCTCTCAGGGTCCCCGGAGCTGGAGCTGGCGAGGCAGCCGGCGGCCATCTGTCCCTCGGCCCAGCGGAGCGCACTGACGGGAGAGGAGGGGCCGCGCATGGAGGAGAACGCGCTCACGCCCGATCAGCTGCTGTCTGAGTGCAGAGCCTCTCTGGTAAGCGCATCCACATGGCTCAACCCAGCTGTCCATCAAAGGCTCATTAGGGACTGAGGGCTGCCCCGAGCTGAGCTCAGTCCCGGACTTTATGTGGTTTCTGACACTGTGATGCCCAGTATACACTGTACGATTTTGGGCTGTCCCAGATGATGACAATTGTGAGACAATCATACTGATTTCTTTGATTGTGTCTCCTAAATGGTGGTCCTACATCGTACTGTGAGAAAGGGTCCAAAGGCGGCCATCATCACGGCGACCGAAGATAGCGTGCGGTTATTTTATGGCTATGTCAGATATTTAGGACACCATAATACACACCGTCGTACGTCTACCCTCATACACACCGTCGTACGTCTACCTTCACACACACCGTCGTACGTCTACACACCTTCACACACACCGTCGTACGTCTACACACCTTCACACACACCGTCGTACGTCTACACAGCTTCTCACACACCGTCGTACATCTGCTTGCTTGCTTGTGGTTGTCCATCGAATCGTTGTACACCTCCTTAGCGCTGTTTTCATTTGCAGAGCTTTGGGCTTGGTGTAGTTGACCATACAGCACTCTGGGAGGCAACCTCTCATTGGACATCCTTATGACATGCCCCAGCCATCGTAGTTGGTGCTGGGTGATTATGGCCTAAATACTTTTGCTGCCTTTTTTTTGGAGTATCTCAGTGTGAGGTATTCGGTCACGCCAAGTGATCACCATGATGCGCTGAAGGCAACGTTTATGGAAATATTCTGGGGACTTCATGTGCCGGCTGTAAGTTACCCAGGCTTCACAGCTGTAGAGTGGTAATGCAGACAGCTTGGTAGACACAGATTTTTGTGCGAAGATGAAGGTTTTTGTTCTGAAAGACCCGATGCCTGAGTCGGATTCGATTTTGGACCTTGTTGTCAATGCTATTGTCTTCAGAGAGAATATTCCCAAGATATACTCCTTTTCTTTCTAAACCCGCAGTGTGATTCAGGAAGCATTGACTCTGTGATGTTGTTGATCAGCCTCTGAAGCATCACCTTGGCCAGGATCTTGCCTGCAACAGCAAGAAGTGATATACCTCTGTAATTTCCACATATGGTTTTGTTCCCTTTGTTCTCATAAATAGTGACAATATTGGCATCTCTCCATTGCTGTGGAATGTTCTCTATGGCCCAAACCATGGTGATGTACTGGTGTAGTGATCTTGTACAGAGGTAACACCCTGCTTTAGCTGTTCTGCAGGGATTGGCCCGTAGATAGATTTGACTGCATTGTAAAAATTGTGCATATCGTTTCTATTTTCAAAAAAATGAAGTTCCTGCACCTTTTTGTTCCACCGCTCATTTTGTATGGTCCCCAAAGTCCTCTGCACTTTCTGACGAGCCTGTTGCCTGTAGCTGTCTGGCAGTGCTGGAACGGTTTGTTGGAGCTGACTGATGCGCCTTATGCATGTTGTTAAGTAAACCAGTCTTGGTATTTTTTTGGGCAGCTGCATCATCAAGGACTGAGCTGATGGAGGTTCACTGTTGATCTATATCATGATCATGAGTCAAGGAGAGTTCTAACTCCTCTTGTTTCTCAGACTGGGAGCGACGATACTCTCCTCTAATCTTACTGTTCTCCAGACTGGCACAGTCTAGCTGCCTCCCATTGGAGCCATGCTTCCGTGAAGGGGAGCGCACGTTCATGTGGACTTTGGCCATTATCATGCTGTTCTTGCAGAATTGCCATAAGAGTCTAGGAGGGTCCTTATATTCCATGTTGCAAGTTTTAGATTATACATCATCTTTGTCCTGTTTCGACCGCAGATGTGAAATGACCCGATAGGTGCGGTACCCTATCCAGGTGTGAGTTGAGTGGGCATTTTTTAGGCCACCTTTTCTAGGCCCTTTCTCAAAATGAGGTGAGCAGTGCAGTCCCTAAATAGGGCTACTCAGACACACGGGTCTGCCGAGAACAGCTGCCACTCATCCCCAAACTGTTAGCGACCAATACCCTGTGCCACTGTTGTGCAGGGCTCTGACTAGCAGCTCGCTTCACCAGAGACCCCATCGCCGACAGACTTCAACCAGGTGTAGATCCAGGTAGTATTCCCCGTATTCAGAAGTGGATACCTGAGCAAGGAAAGTTTATAGTGCTATAGGGGGTGCGCTATCCCCAATTGCACTTCACCCTGATGAGGTCAGCCTGATGGCATGGGTGAACCCAAGACGACCAGTCCCCATCATGGCTGCAGGAGGCTGCTGGGTCCTTACTCTATTTAGGGTCGCCTAATTCACACCGCCAGCACATTGCTTTTCTTTTGGGGTGTGCTCCCTTAGCCTTGGCCTCAATAGGCTTACCCGCAAGGCAGTGGAGCTATTTGCCTATAGCTGGGACAGTGGTTGACGGGTGCCAGGGCATATCCACGCAATGGTGGGCCTGTACACAAAGTCTCTGGGGCCCACTGCTGCTCCAAGAGCCCCTACAGTTTGGCCTGGGACTGTAAAGTACTCATTTTCCATGTGTGGCCCCAAGGAGGCACTGTAGGAGTCTTGGCGGTGGAGAGGATATGTAATGGCAGGAGACTTACTCACTCGGCTCCCCTTTTCACCCCCTGTATGAGGGTTAGCCATCAGCGGTAGCTAAAAGCAGAAGGTTGCTAGCAGAAAGCATCATGCACTAACTGCAAGCACTTCTACACTACTGCACTAGACGCTTCACACATGCCCTGTGTGAACACACACCATACATCTACACACCTTCATACACACACCATCATGTATCTACAGACCTTCATACATCTACACACCTTCACACACATACACACACACACACACACCATCACAAGGTTTTTTTCACACACTGTTGCTGGTATTTTGGCCCATTCCTCCATGCAGATCGAGGAGATGATCAGTGATGTTTTGGGGCTGTCGCTCGGCAACACGGACTTTCAACTCCCTCCAAAGATTTTCTATAGGGTTGAGATCTGGAGACTGGCTCGGCCACTCCAGGACCTTGAAATGCTTCTTACGAAGCCACTCCTTCGTTACCCG
>JBBJLS010000140.1:2623442-2645834 GCA_037577275.1 Bryconaethiops microstoma | reverse complement strand
TATATAAAACTTATATAACAGGTATACAGTACTTTGCAAAAGTCTTGAGCCACCTCTCATTTCTTCATAATTTGCTTCCAAAGCTTCAGACTTTCTTGTATTTTTAATGTGTTCTTGAGGAACAGTTCTCCAGGCTTCCCGAAGGACTTTCAAAGACTCTCACGTTCAGTCCAGTCCCTGAACCGGACCAGTTTCAGAGGAATGTTTTTTGTTTCTTAAGCCATACAGTGACATACGTATGAATCATTCAAGCATAACAAACTACATCTAACTGAAATACTGAACCAGTGAAGAAACAGGAGCAGATGATTCCAGATAATTAAGCGGTGATCAGTATACTGGTAGTTTAGAATGCTGAGTGGTTGGATCTCCTTCATCTAGGCAATTTGTATCTTTAGGCGTTTTGCAGACTGTCACAGTAAAACATTGGTTCCTATTGTATTTAATTTACTCAAAGATGACAGGCATAAAATATAAGTTTTGCACCAACAAGGCGATTCAAAGCAAAATATAAAGAAACGAGGGGTGGCTCAAGACTTTCATACCATGTATACAGACACATACGTACTGTATTTCTAGTATGTTCATTTAAATAAATACAAACTGGGCATTTCAATACTTGAGAAAGTGTGTGTATGTGTGTGTGTGTGTGTACATACATATACTTATTTTAAAAATGAACAAAGCATGTCATTTGACCCAGTGTCTTCAAACTTTTACATTTGCCATTTTATGTATTAAGCCTTTTTCACTTCCTAATTGTCTTCTAACGCACAGCCATCCTTGACTGCAGACCCAGAAATGACAGCACTTAATAAAAACACACAGTGTATATATGGGGTTCAAATATTTCATAGAAATCCGCTGTTAAGCTTTATACCTCTATTTTTGAAAAGCATGACAGATGTTTAGCTGCCAGTAAAGGACTTGGTAAGTTTTGGTCTTTTTCTTTAAAGTCCCACTCACCTTAAACAAAAAAGAGTGAGGTTCGCCCTTGGCTCTGGAACATTGATCCTTCAGAAACTGTTACACTTCCTGATCTACTGCCACCGGCGGCTGGGTCCTAGGGTCCCACCCACCTACACTGGGATCGTGTGCACGGTTTAGTGTTCGGCTTACATGTTTGGCCTCCTACTCCTCATCGGTTACACTCGCTTTAGCATGTGGAGCATCTGATGGGGCAGTGTGGGCGTGCTGCTGCCCCCTCCAGTCTACTCACACAACCCCGTCAGCAATTAAAAACTGACATTGTGCAAACACACCCCACCAAGCGCCTTCCTGGTGGGGCTCTCGCATTAAGGTCATCGCAGCACAGTATAACACTCATTTATAGTTGTCAATCACTCTTGTGCAGAGAAAGCAAACATAGCAATAAGCGAAGAACCCTGAGCGCTCCGGTTTATTTAGAGCAGCCGGTTAGCTTTCCATCAGCTGTCGGCAGGCCTTGAAGAATCTGCAACGGTGCAGAACAGCACATGGACTCGGTTACAGCCATTTAAATTTCGAATAAAGCCTCAGACTATCATTTAGACTTTATGCATAACTGCCATTTTTTTTTCTGTGTAATGGTTTAGATGATAACAGAGTCATTCAGAGTGGTTTGGTACAGCACTCTAAGCAAACTTGTTCACAGTGGTGGTAAACGGAACCAGACGTCTGGTACCATCAATGCCCCTAAAGCTCCCTCACAGAAAGCTGTTACATGAAATGGTTATGAATATGCTGTCTGATGCCTAAGACACTGAATTTTATGTAAGTTTGAAAACCCGACTGACCAACCTCGTCTGGGTTGAACGCGGTAAGGATTTTTCACCAAACCATTCCTTTCAGTTCATGCAGGTCCCAGAAGTGACTGTCTTACTAGTCTGACCGGCAAAGCATGTAATAAACTGAAATTCTGGATCCGTTACAGTGTGGAAAGTCGAATTAGCAGTTCAGCGACAGACCTATTATTCTCACGTGGTTTTCAAAGCTTTCAGAAAGCAAAAAGACATGTAACTTCAAAGAATATTCCAAATACAGTATTTCCTGTATTTTCGAGCTTTTCCCGTGTGTTCCATCTGTAGCATATAGTCAGGGCTGGAAAATCCACGAGGCAGAGGTGGCAAAACGTTTCCCTGAATATGATTGGCTCTCCATGGTGTCCCCCAATACCATTAGACTACAGTACTGTCAGTCTGACAATTCCCCATGCGACTGGATCAGAGCTCTGGCAATCACCGCAAGGAGGGCAGTGTTGTCATATACCAACCTCCCAAAACACCCCCGCCCCACCCTCGTAAACAAAAACTTATGTGCCCCCCATGCCTCCACCCCTAACCCCCATCCCGCTCTAAGCCCCCAAGGACTGGACTGAAACTGGCAGAATTCTGTTTTTCCTAGGGCCTCATAATGTCACACGCCAACACTGAAGTATACGGTGTTCCCTGTTTCCCTGATTAATTGTGCACACTTGTAAGTCTTATTGGTTGCTTGGTAGGGGCTCAGATGCTTTGTGACGAGATAAAGTTGACTTGCTTTGACTACTTTGATCCTGGTGTAGCTTCAACATCTTCCCATAGGCTTCTTTTCTAAAAGCTAACTGGTTTTCTTGCCTTTTTATGTAACTATCAACTACACCACCCATAGATAGAGGTCAGGTTGAAAAAAGTTGGAATATGAAAGAGAAAAGAAGCAGGCCTTACCTCACATTGCCTCATTGTGTTGGACGGCTCACTCCTCTGTGTATATCCAGCGTCGTGTCTCTTCCAAACTCAGTGGTTGGAAAGAGTGGAGAGTTGCCGTGGCTGCATGACCCCTCTCAGGCTGTGTAACCTCAGAGTGACCATGATTTGCTGACCGTGCATCTGAACTAAGCTTAGAGCTCTTTTCGTCCATCTCCATCTATTTAGATCCTACAACTCTACGCAGTGATGCCTGTTGCACCTGTCTGAGCATGACAGGAAAAGAATTTCATGTCATCTTGCCTGTGTCTGTGACTTGCGATCAGTGCCATAATCATTGGGACACTTGCTGAAGACTAATGAAGGTCTTGGAAAAAAAATGCACTTGGCTAATTATCTCACACTGAAGTTATAATTTTAAAAAATCAAACTTTTATTTAAAGTTGGTTTAGTATAAGAAAAGAATGTAAAATCACATACTGCCCCCTTTAAATTCTTATTGACGAAACGTGACTAAAGCATGCTCCCATTTATATTTCACTTTATTTTAAGTCCAGCTGAGTGTTCAGGCGGACTCTCGGACACACACGAGGTCCAATTTCACTGGGGTATAAATATGAGGTGACATTGAGGCCAAATTTCCACATTAGTTATTCATCAACATGGACAACATCACAGCTGGTGGGCTAGTGGTTAGGGAGATGGCCTTGTGATCAGAAGGTTGTAAGTTCAAATCCCACCACTACTAGTGGCACCACTGAGGTACCCTTGAGCAAGGTACTGCACCCCCCCCAAGGGGGCTGGCTGCCCACTGCTTCGCTTGGTGAACGTGTTCAACGGAGAGAATTTCACGCTGTTCACACTGTGTCCTGTGGTGTGTTCACATATGACAAAAAATGGTCTCGGCAAAAAAATCCACAAATCTACAAAAACGACTTAATGTCTGTAAATGGCCACAGTAATCGGGAAGTTTAAAACAACCAGAGGTTCACTACAACCAGCCTGGAAGGAGACATTTACCGCATTTAGCAGATGCTTTTGTCCAAAGCGACTTCTATTCCGTAACTACAGGGGAGCAACTGGGGGTTAAGGGCTCAGGAACCCAGTGGTGGTGTGCTAAAGGTAGGATTCAAACCCATGACCTCTTGGACCAGAGGCAAGAATCCTACCCACTAGGCCACAACCACCTCATGTTAGTTACAACCAAACACAGTGAGGATGAGGCTAGAGAAACTCAACAAGTCTCGTGAACTACAAATAAACACCACGACAAGGCAACCATCTGTAAGCCCTTTCTTTCATGTAACTACAGATGTAAGGGTCTGGTGTTTGCTTGACACTGCTGGAACTTTTTGGCAAGAAATGGGTGTGTTTGGCTAATAAGATAATAATATAATAAGCTAATAGGATGACAAGAACTGTATCCTCACTCCCAGACCTTCCAACAGAACGGCACTGCTGTTACTTCTGGGCTCAACAATTTTATGTTGACAGAGCTGCTGAGAAAAAAAGTTCCTTTGCGTCAGTTTCTCTACTGATAGAAGCTGAATTTATCAGAAAGTTCCACTGCAGTTTTGGTTCTTCTTCTTTTCTTTCTTTTTTTTTTAAACTCAAGTTATATTTAAGCCCATTTATTTTATTTAGCTTATTTATGCTGCAACATTTCTAGGTGAGTTTTGTCAAGCGGAGAATTCAGCATAAATCATATATTTATATTATGCAGATTCAGAATTATTTACAGTAGAGGTGAATGGAACCAGACATCGGAGGTGTAATGCCTCTAAAAGCTCCCTCAGAGAAAATTATGACATGAAATAGTGATGGATACATTGACTAATGCCCCGCTTTGACTTGAAGCAATATTTATTTTTAAGAAGTCCAAAGCAAGTTGTGCAACTGTTTAAGTGTTGACCTTGTCATTGGAAGACCATACAAACCACACATGCATACCATTTAAAAATAAAACATGGCAAATCAAATATATAGTGTTTATGCTGATGCAATGTATATTATTTAGAAATCCGGTCCACTTCTCTACATCATGAATGGCTTTGTTCACATCAGTGACTGAAATATGAAAAAATGACAGCAATTCCACTTTAACTCGTCACAGCACGTCATATACATATATATATGTGTGTGTGTGTGTGTGTGTGTGTGTTTGTGTGTGGTAAGAAAAAGTATGTGAACCTATTGAAATGTCATGTGATCACAGTTTTTGACATATTAATGCAGAAAACCATGAAATTCCAAAAGGTTCACATGCTTACTTTTTCTTGCTACTGTATATTACATGTTAAATACGGGTTAATATATATATATTAGAGAGAGAGAGAGAGAGAGAGAGAGAGAGAGAGAGAGAGAGAGAGAGAGAGAGAGAGAGAGAGAGAGATCTCATTTTATCACAGTAAGGTTTAATCCCCTTTATAACCTTATAATGAACTCGTAGTGTTACATACCTTAACTCATCTACTCTTACCCAGCTTGTACTGACTGAACTATAGCAATTTCCATAAACTGCATTTCCATGACTTTATCCAAACGCATTTTTCTAAGGAACTTGGTAGAAGTTCACTATGTAGTGACTATCGTTTGATTTGAGCCGCCCCCTTTAAGCCCACCGCTGTGTTCAGAGTCGCTCCTCCGGCTCGGTGCGAGGCGCTGTGTCGCCGCTCGGAGCAGCGCTTTTACCGGAGAACTGCGGTTCTTCTCGAAGTTTCTGAGAGGGCTGATGGACCGGGTGGATACGGGCTATGCGGATAGTTAAGGTTTCTTTCTGTTTTTTCCATATCCGCAGGGTTATTCGAGCGGTGTGTCATGCCGGGCGGCAGGCAGGGTTGATGAGGAGCGGGTGTGTTTATGTTTGTACCCGGGGCTGAGCTGTATTTACTGGAGGAACGGGGCTGGAAATTCGCCCTGACTCTCCGGGGTTAAAAACCAGAGCTTTCAAACATGTTTAGGGCGGCTTAACCCGACACGGATTCTGTGGTAAGGTGGTTCTAGCCCTGGCTTGTGATGGGTAAAGATTACTACAAAACCCTGGGCATCCAGAAGGGCGCCTCGGAGGAGGAGATCAAGAAGGCGTACCGAAAACAGGCTCTCCGGTTTCACCCGGACAAAAACAAAGCGCCCGGAGCAGAGGATAAGTTCAAGGAGATCGCAGAGGCTTACGACGTGCTCAGCGACTCCAAAAAGAAGGAGCTGTACGACCGGTACGGAGAGGAAGGTGAGTGAGACCCCACGAACCGGAGCGGCCAGGGGTCCCGGGACACCTACAGGGGTGCTGAAGGAGGTAGAGGGTAGGGCAGCGTGACTTACACCGGAGAGGTGGATTAATGAAAATGTAATGTAGAAGGTGGAGGTGGTAGATCAACTAGATCTCCAGAAGAGCTGAAGGAGGTTGAGGTTAGAGGAGCCTAAACTCTCACTGGAGGGCTGACATAATTAAATATAATGCAGAAGTAAAAGAAATCAACTTGAGGAAAATTGTATGAGGTCCTAAAATTATGGGGTTCCCTTTAAAAACTGTAAGTGAAACAACTTCTAGTAGATCTGCCCAGGACACCTCCAGAAGAGCTGAAGGAGGTAGAGGAGCCTAAAATCGCACCAGAGGGCTGAAATAATGAAAATGTAATGTAGAAGTAAAAGAAATCAACTAAAGAAAAAGTATGAGGTCCTAAAACAAGTATGGGGTTCCCTGAAAAACTGTAGGTGAAACTTCTGGTAGAACTTGCAGTTGTCAGCTAGAGCTGCACCACAAAATGTCAGAATGAAGAATTTGCTGCTACAGATTGCGATTGCGATGACTTTCAAGATCTTATCACTTGTCTGTAAATAAAAGTGTGTATATATTGTTTCAGTATGTTTACTCCCCCAATCTGTACAATTCAGGGAAAATAAGATGCAAAGGCAGCCTGTTTATAGAGAGAATGATGTGACGATAAAAATGAGCAGACAATATATTGTGCAGCCCCATTGTCGGCCTAGGAGCTCAAGTCTTCTGTATTTGGACCTGATTAAATGTTTCAAAGTGAGAGGCAAAGCAGTCCAGAGACAATAAACAGAATAAAATTCACCACTGCCCCACCTCCAAATCAGTCAGTCAATCAATCAATCAATAAATAGAGATCTGAGTCCTAAACAATTCTTACTTTTTGCATTTTAGAACAAAGCTTAGGACGGTGTATTACAGACTCTAAACTGGACATTAGACTTTGCAATACTGATATTTCAGATAGTTGCGTTATGTAAATGAGTCCTTTAACCTATGGTCATTTTTATACTGTGGACCTATGTAATATCTAATAAAGTTATTTTGGATAAAATATTGTAGGACAACCTTTAACTTGTTTTTGGCAGAGATTGCATAGATTTTATATCGGTATGGGCAGATAATAGCTCAAATAATACAACCCACGTCGGACTAGAGTTGCACAAACTGGAATTATAGCCCATTATCAGACATTCAGTTTGCTTTACAGGAGTAGAATAAAAAACTGAAGCATAAAAATAGGTTAAAAAAGTGTAAAATACAAAAACAAAAGTAAAAGAAGATTAAAAGTGCAATGGAAGTGCTTATATTTGAAAATGTTGGAGGAGAATAGTTCCCCCCCCACCCTTTTTAAATGCAATGTGTGCAGTATCTCATTAAAAAGTGGGGTAAGTTACTAACACCACACTGAAATTTGTGAGAAGCTAAAAACTGAGATTCGGGACTGATTCTTAGTGTGAAGTTTTGCACCACAGACAAAACTAGCTTTTCCTTCATCCTGAATGAATGACTGACCAGAGAGAAGCCGTTCTTGGTATTGATTATTCCGCTGTTATGATTCTTATGGCTGTTATTTGAACAGCACATATATACAGAAATGTTGATAGTGACCTACTATTGCTGTATCCTTAGTTTCATGTCATTCAAGGACTATTGCGGTCACAAAATGTAGAAATATAATTGCAGTAGTAGTAAATAGGTCTTTTTGAGCAACTCTGAACTGAAACCTTTGCTAATAACATACTGATGTGCACAGAATAGCATTCTTTTTATTCCTGCAGGACTTAACAGTCACTCCGGAGGTGGTGGTGCCAATGGCCCCAGCTACACGTTCCATGGAGACCCGCACGCCATGTTTGCGGAATTCTTCGGCGGCCGAAGTCCATTTGACCAGTTCTTTGCCCACGGCGGTGACGAAGACATGGACGTTGAGGACCCTTTTGCTGCTTTTGGCATGGGGGGAATGGGCGGCATGGGCGGCATGGGCGGCTTCCCCAGGTCCTTCAAGTCTAGGATGGGAGGTATCCATGGAAACCGAGAGAGGAAGAAAGACCCTCCAGTCATCCACGATCTGAAAGTGAGCCTGGAGGAAGTGTTCTCCGGCTGCACCAAAAAGATGAAAATTTCTCGCAAGCGACTGAATGCTGATGGCTGCTCGATGCGCACCGAGGACAAGATCCTGACGGTGGACATCAAGCGTGGCTGGAAGGAGGGCACCAAGATCACCTTCCCTAAAGAGGGCGACGAGACGCCCACCAACATCCCCGCTGACATTGTGTTTGTAGTCAAAGACAAGAAACACCCAGTCTTCCGTAGAGACGGCTCAGATATCATCTTCACCACATGGATATCCCTCAGAGACGTGAGTGTCTACTTTAGAGGATGGATTAGCAATAATGCAATAATCTAATCCCACCATTATCAGTATAAGGAAATTATACTTCACTTAAAAATCGGTTTCCCTTATCCCAGAGGTATTCGATCAGCCAAGACATGACTGCTTTATTGTTTTAATTTAGCACGAAAGCTACAAGGCTTTCATTGTTAACTATAGAAGTCAATAGTCACCTCAAATTATTTCTGTAAATCTGTTTCCAGAACTTCTTTTCAACCCACAAATATGAAACTACAAGAATTCTAACTTTAGTGGGTGTGACACATATGAAGAGTGTTTTGCCTTTTGCTTTCCTCAAGCCTTTCTGGGATACAAAATTTTGGTCGCTTCTGGTCAACTTATAAATGTTCCTGTTGAAAATAAGTACATCTCCTACAGCAGGCGTGTCCAACTCTGGTCCAACTCTGGTCCAGCCCAGTTTGATGGTTCTCCTCCTCAAACACATTCACTAAACCTGAAATTTTACTGGTGAGGTGAACCAGGAGTTTCTGAGCAGGGAAATCACCAAAACATGCTGGACCACGACCCTCCAGCACTCGAGTTCCACACTCCTGTCCTACAGGGAGCACAGGCACTGTTCATTTACGAGGCTGTTGGGATCCAAAATGCAGCGTCATGTCTTCAATACACCAATATTATCTCACACTACTCCGGTACTGCAAAGCCTTCACTGGCTCCCTGTGGTGCTCGCGTGTGATTTAAAAACACTCGCCTACAAAACCAAAATTATCCAGATCCATTTTACCTGTTTGCACTTCTCAGATCGTGGATCTCAGCTCACAAGCACAGCCTCTTCCCAAAAAACAAACAAAAAAAAAGCCTTTGGTCTGGTGGAGCACTAACTTATTCTCTGGTAGAATCTTGGTGTACTAGCAGATCTTAATTTTAATTTTCTGCCAAATGCCATGTGCTGATGAACTGATTTTACTACAATTTGTTATTCATGGTCTTTCTTCCTTATCCTCCCCTCAGGCACTCTGTGGCTGCACGATCAACGCCCCCACGCTGGATGGCAGGACCATCACAGTGACGTCCCGGGACGTCATCAAGCCGGGCATGAAGAAGAGGATAGTGGGGGAAGGACTGCCACTGTCCAAATATCCAGAAAAGAGAGGGGACATGGTGTTGGAGTTTGTGGTGAAGTTTCCAGAAAAGCTGAACCAGAACACTCGAGACGCACTGCTGCAGATCCTCCCGCCGTGATCAGGGGTCTAACCAGTCAGGAAGAAATGATCCAGTCTGCTTCAGATGGAAGGAGAAGGATTAAAAATGAACCCACAGTTTTTTTAATTGCTTTCAAAGTATTAATTTATAAACCCATTACTTATGTTCTCTGCACTTTTCACATCACTGTGAGGCCCTTTCAGAAGTACAGTAATGACGGACATTCAAAACAATTATGCAAAAAAAATGCAATACCTCAAAAGTATAAAAGTTGGTGCAGCTACCGTTTCGAGTCCTGCAGGACTGGAAACTGCGTACACTCTTAAGAATAAAGGTGCCATTCATGGTTCTTCGGAGAGATGCTTCAGTAATACCACTAAGATTCACCAAGTTTTTTTGTTTTTTTTAATTCAAGGATTCTTTTATGACTTCAAAGAATATTTGGGCATGTTTATATTTTGAGTGTATTTTTTCTTTGCTGTCTCAAGGTAGACAAATTTCTGCTTCAGATATGTTAAACCATGTTTTTCTTCCTTTTTTATTCCCACACTTTCCTTCTTGTTTGTTACGGAACTATATGTCGTGAGAGCGAGTGAGTGAGTGTGAGTGTGATCTGAGACACAGCTGTGGAGCTCATTGGAAGGAAAGGCATTCTTTTACCTGTGCTCAGTCCAAGAATTCCAAACGAGCCTTGGGCATTTTCTCACAGTGCTTACAAAACTGCCCTTGCTTTTCAGCAGCCAGTGCAAACACTGTGTCTCAGGTAGGTTGAAACATGCCTGAATGTAGCTTTTAACTTCGTTAGGTTAATATATTAACACATCTTTTGGGTTCTTTTTTCAGATTTGAATTATATATTACCAGATTATGGCTCAAATCCCTTTTTCGAACTCTTATTATAGGAATATTTCAACCTAACCTCTATCAGCTCCATCTTTAACCTGTGAAGTCCTTTGTAAAAGAACAGAAAATCTCAATAGAATTGTAGTAGAATCCAATTGGCAGTTGCTTCAACATCATTGATGTTGAAATTAATGTTAATGGTAATTAAAACTGTGCTCAAATGCAGCAGGTAGAGGCTAGGTTAAAAACTGAAGTATTCCTAATATGAGAGCTTGTGAAAGGACTCACCCCCCCAAGCCTCCTTAAACCAAACCTTTACTTTGGGATAAAGACTTGCCGGTAAGTGTGTACTTGTGTACGTGAAAATAAAAGGAGATGAATCACTTGTACGATGTCCTGTGTTGATTATGTACCGAAAGCACTCTGTAAACATGTTTGTTTTACCAGCATCTCCTGTATTTTGCATTAAAACAGCCAGATTCTGTTGCCATTAAAAAGGGTGAGATGATGATTGTGTTCCTCCCCCCTCAGGATACATCATTAGATGAGTTTTTTTGTTCTTTGAAATTGCAAAAAAAAACTTAACTCTGGACAATGGTGGCAACGTTGCGGTAGGTTACTTATGTTTACAACAAACATGGTGTTAAGTTTTCAATTTCGACCAGAACGTCCATGAAAGTGAACATCTGATAAGCAGATGTGGAGATGTGTTTACATTTCTTTACAGTTGTATTTTTCCAATTATTAAAACATCTGTTTCATAACAATTCATTGTTCAGGGTTTTTTTAAAAATTTTTTATTGAGGACTGATATTTATTTTGGGTTGTCACACACATACAGACAGCAGCCTTAACATGAAGACCACCTGCTTAATATGGTGTAGGTCCCATTGTACCAAAGTAGCTCTGAACCGTTTGGAAAGATGTTGACAGCGGATCTTTTAAATGAGATGGGGCCTCCATGGATCAGTTTTATTCATCCAACACATCCTATAGATGCTTTATAAAACTGAGCTCTGGGGAATTCGGAGGCCTAGTCAGCTCTGAACAATGTTTGCAGTGTAGCAGGACAGATTATCCTGTTGAAAGAGGCCACGCCCTTAAGGGGTGAACTTGGTCTGCAATAATGTTTACGTCAGTGGAACGTGTCAAAGTAACATCCACATTCCAGCAGAACATTGTATCACACCGACTCCACCAGTTTAACATCTTCTTATAGTGCATCCTGGCGCCGTCTCCAGGTAAGTGACATGCCATCCACATGATGTAAAAGAAAACCAGGCTATCAGACCAGGCTACCTGCTTCTATTACGCCATGGTCCAGTTCTGATGTTCATGTGCACATTTGTAGGTGGTGGTGGTGGACGGGGATCAGCGTAGTCCAACCGGTCTGCTGCCCCATACGTAGCAAGCCATGATGCCCTGTGTGTTCCGACACCTTACTATCATATCCAGCATGCACTTCTTTAGCAGTTTGTGCTACAGTAGCTCTTCTGAGATGCTAATGCTCCCCAGGCGCAGCAGTGAGTCTAGGGCATCCATGACCCTGTTGTCGGCTTACAGGTTGTCCGTCCTTGGACACTTTTGGTAGGTAGGTACTGAGCACTGCATACCTGGAATATCCCACAAGACCACCTGGTCAGAGCTGAAGATCTTAAACTTGAATGCTCATTTTCAGCATGTTTTGTTGCGTTGTTTTTTTTTCTCAGAAGGATTTTTTAGACACCCATAGGTTGTGATAAGTCTGAAAACAAGACTAGTATGCTGTTATAAGTTGTGGGAACACGATCGTTAGGCTGTGAAAAGTTTGGAAACAAGGTTTCTGCGTTGTAATAAGTTGTCTACTTGAGCACTGATGTAAGAGCGTCAGCTAAATGCGGTACATGTAAATGTAGTAAGTCGTGGGAACGAGATAATTACGTTTTCACACCTTACCAAGTCGAGACCGTACAGTAGACGCCAGTTTCCATACGTTTGTAAGCCTGTCCTAGGAGGACTGTTCGGTAAGATCATATCAGATGAGGTCTTGTGGCCATGTGAGGATGTGTTTTGTTTACACAGCTGTAGTCAGGCAGGTCTTGAGTCTTGGTTTAAGTTTTCAGACGAGGTTTAAAGACTAGAGGGCAGCAGCGCTCTGCTCCAGGCCTGGGTCTCTCCAACTGAAGCCCAAGGAGAAGAAGACCTCACTGAGACATTCCAGCAGTCCATCCTCTCCTCCTCTAGCGCCTCCTCTATTAACTCCCTGTAAAACTACCTGCTGCTTGACTCCTTGTTCTTATAAAGCCCAGGTTTAATCAGAAAACAGCGATTGAGTGGGTAAGTTCAGCTCCTTCCCTCAGAGACGCTGTGAAGGCTAAGAACAAGCTAATTAGCTAGCGTTAGTTAGCCTGCTAGCAAAGTTACCATTTCAAGTCTACCAACAGGGCTGGGATACATCCTGGAGGACAAAACAACTACACCTTCATCGCTCTTACCTCTTACTTTCCTGTCAAATTGCTCATTTAGGTATTTTAAGTTGGCGTCAAACTGGCAGTAAAGACTAACAGTATTGCAGTGTTTACATTCCTGTCGAGCTAGCTGGTTAATTTATTTGTTGCGCCATGAAAGTCTTAACTTAACTCATTTTCCATAAATACTGTTTTTTTACGTTTCGTTTCTTTTTTCAGTGTCCTATAGCTCGACAAACACTCTCAGCCTCTTTGTCAAGAGATTAACTGTTTTGTTTCTTAAGAATTAGAAGAATTGGCTAACGTTGCAGTAGTATGGGGACAGTATCTAACCTAGAAAACGAATGAGGGTAGAGGATGTGTTTGAAGCAAATGTCTGTCAAAAATAAACTTTTTATGAGTAAGATTAGGGGGGAAATATTATATTGGCAACTGGTGATCTAGTGGTTAGGGAGTTGCTCCTACAGTCAGAACGGTGTGGGTTCGAATCCAAGGACCGCTAGTGGCGCCACTGAGGTACCCTTGAGCAAGGTCCTCACACACTGCTCCCCAAGTGCCCCTCTGATTCCCTTGGTGAATGGGTTAAATGCAGAGACAGAATTTCACATCGTTCACACTGTGGGCTGTGCTGGGGAGTGTTCGCGCATACCTACAATGGCCCCCTGTAATTTACACTATTTGATACATCGCATCTTCATTGTATTTTTGTTCGTTCTCTAGGTCTGGATGCTTACCTTTAAATGGCTTGAACCTAACTGGCCCCATCCAGAGGCTCTGTTTCTTTAGGGTTTGCTGTGAAGCTGTGTCCTTGCGTCTGCCCTTCCATACAATCAAACACCAGAGGAGCGTCTTGCCAAAATGCCACTCGGATTGGGTCGTAGGAAGAAGGCATCCCCACTGGTGGAGAATGAGGAGGCAGAGCCCATACGTGCTGGCCTCAATGTGCCTGGACTGGACGGGCTTGATGGGGGTGGGGTTGGACTTGCGGAGGGCGCAACACAAGAAGGCCTGCCGCCCCCACCCACTAATCTTCGCCCTCGACTCATCTTCCACACCCAGCTGGCACATGGCAGCCCCACAGGACGCATTGAAGGGTTCAGTAATGTCCGTGAGCTTTATGCCAAGATAGGAGAAGCATTTGGGATTCCGCCTGCAGAGGTGAGACCCATGCAACGTCTGAGAGTCCAATTTCACAAGGGCTCAATTTGGTATGTTGCGTTTTTAATGACCCCTGTTGTCCCGTTTTTAGGTTATGTTTTGCACACTGAATACCCACAAGGTGGACATGGACAAACTCCTGGGTGGCCAGATCGGCTTAGAGGACTTTATTTTTGCTCATGTGAAAGGCCAGAGGAAAGAAGTAGAAGTGTTTAAGGGTGAAGATGCCCTTGGACTTACAATCACAGATAATGGTGCTGGTTATGCCTTCATTAAGGTAAGAAGTACATGTAGTCTCCTGTAAGAAACATGTTTTTTTTTTGTTTTTTTTTTGTTAAAGCCTCAAAGGACTGCAGAGAAAAGCTTCTATTTGTGACACAAAAGGAATCCAGGATGTGCTAAAAATAGCTGTTTCTGTTGCAGAGAATAAGGGAGGGCAGTATTATTCATCAGATCCAAGTCATTAATGTTGGAGACATGATTGAGTCGATCAATGGTCAGATACTGATTGGCTGTCGACACTATGAGGTTGCCAAGATGCTTAAAGAATTGCCCAGAGGGAAGAACTTTGTCTTGAAGCTGGTCGAACCATTGAAGGCCTTTGGTATGTGCTTTTAATTCTACACATTGTTAATTAAAAGAAATGTTTACCGGACCTAAGGTAAACCATGTAGCATGGACTGCCTAAGTGCCAATTGTCTTTTGTATATTACAACACTGGAAATGTATATTCTTTACTATGAATGAGTGGTGTTTAATAAGGGTTTAATTGTGGATGCTGGTAAAGCTAAAAACGCTGCAATACAGGGTTGGATTTTGGCCATGTTTAGTTATTAAGTGTTGTGATATTCTATTCAGATATGATCAGTCAGCGGACCGGGGGGCGCTCTGGCTCAGGAGTTCAGCTGGGCACCGGCAGGGGAACATTACGTCTGCGATCCAAAGGACCAGCAACAGTAGAGGAACTTGTAAGTGTACACATTAAAGTAGTAGTTTGGGAGGAACTCTAGTATTCACAATTTTCTGCCACATTTCAGATGTAGTAGATCAGCCAAGGCATGTCCATCTTTTCTCAGGTTGCAACCAGTCTGAAGCTTGAACTTTGTGTCTGTATCTTTATAGATAGCAGTATGTCTTGTGTTGTCAGAACCCACATAAGCAAGTCTGACTTAATGTGATTTGAGACTGCTATATTAACATTTCAGCACCAGTAGAAGTGAAGAGCTAAACAGGTCTTTGCTGATTGATATCTGCAGTTTAGAGGTTGTGCTTCTAAGGTGTGCAAGTGTAAGCTGAATGATCACTGTATTTACCGTGTCTTCTTCCTCCAGCCTTCAGCATTTGAAGAAAAGGCTATTGAAAAGGTCGATGATCTACTGGAGAGCTACATGGGTATAAGAGATAGCGAGCTTGGTAGGTCACAGTGATTTGTAAGTGTGATTTTTATTTCTTCTTGTGAATGTCCGTTGTGACTGAGGCCATTTTTCTTCTTCTCAGCTGCTACGATGGTGGAGTTGGGGAAAGACAAAAAGAACCCAGATGAGTTTGCAGAGGCCTTGGATGAGACGCTTGGTGATTTTGCCTTCCCAGATGAATTTGTATTTGATGTGTGGGGTGCCATCGGTGATGCGAAGGTTGGTCGGGTCTAGTGCTAGAAATGGGAGCCACCGGCATTAAATGGGGTTCAGGTGCAGGTGTTTAAAGGAGGTGGCACAGCCACTAATCACAGTGCTACTATAAAACACTATAGCATCCTTATAGTGTCTTTTTATAAACGTAAGTTTTACCAACCGAAAAACTTTGTCATTGTTGGGAGCATACTATGGGAATGTGGATTTTTTTTTTTTTTTTTTTAAATGCAACTTGTATGCAAGCGTTTCACTTTCTACTGACCCCAGTCTTTGCTATTACTATTCTGCAGGCTTTTCAGTAACACTAATGTGGAATACAGATGTGCAAATTTGTATTTCACTGAACTTTAGACACTAACTGCATTTGATAATTGCAATGAAAAGTCTCACCATTGTACCGCTACCGGAAAATCCTGAATGGCATTTTAGCACCTTTTTTTTTTTTTTTCTCAGGTACAACTGGTAGACTTTTAATGACCCTGATCTCAGTCGGTCATTCCCGAGACTTTTTACAAACTGTGAGCTTCACTTTGCACTGTGTTGCACTGTTGCGCTGTATGAACTGCACTGTGATGCACGGTAGGCCTATGCGATATGGACAAAATTATATCTGAATTATTTTTGCTAGATATTGCAATTTACCTTATTGGGAAATATTTGATATAAGACAGATGATTGGCCTGCATTGTTTTGACCAAAAGCTTTTATAATCGCTGGATCATGTGAATGCAAGGTTTGTCTCACGGGAACACTCATCTGGATCATTTTGGATTGGTCAGCCAAATGGAAAAAATAGTCTCTTAAGATCTCATTTGCATATTTCAGTCCATCGTAATGTCAGTATTATAAAGACCAGTATCATGGACCAATGCACAGCCCACACAACAGTGTAGAAGCAGGCACTCTTCGGGACAGCATACACTGTGTGCCTCTTTGGCTTGTGTGCATTCACAGTGCAGTTTTGGACCACTGTGTGAGATGTTACACTACAATGACTCCTACAAGCATGTACTGTCATTTTATATTAGTTATATTGTCTTGTTTTATATGAAGGACTGAAGGCTCAGTGAATTTTTTTCCCCCCTTTATTTTAAAGTCTGTTGCGAGTTCTTCTGTGCACGATTGAGGTTCTGAAGTACATTTCAGAAAAATTTAAGAAGAGTTCCCAACACAAACAGTATTATGTTCAGAAGAGGTTTTACTTTAAAACTTCAGACATGTTTGTGAGATGCACTATATGATGGTGCGTGTACAGTGTTTCCTTGATAAAGCTGATATTGCAGGCATCAGCAAGGCTGAAAAAGGATGGAAAAGGATGGAAAAATTTCCTCATCATGTTCCTGAAACATGGTACACCAATAGTGAGTTTCTTTTTTCTTCAGACTTAAATATTCATGTTAAATATGAGATCTAATTTAAAATTGGCTTTTTAATACGCCTGGACTCTCATTTATCAATATTAGTGTTTGGAACAATCACTCCTCTGATACTAATTGAAGGTCAGTTGATTTAACAATTGTCAGTTTTGCATTTAGTAAACTGAATAAAAAGGTCTTAACCCAAAATGGCCTGTTAAAGTAGGACTCCTGGGTTTTTTAACATTAGCTGCATGCAGTTGGTGACCTCATGCAGTCATTTTAACACATTCCCAAAGGATAGAAAACCTGTTGACATGACAAACACTGAGAATAGGTGGCCATTGCATCTGGCCATTGCCTCCAACTGTAAGTGTTTTTGTCTTGACAGCTTTTCAATTTTTTTGCTATTTAATTTGTCCATGGTAGTCAACAGTTCTACTGATGTGACTGGTGTAAACACTGTCTTACTTTTTCCGTTGAATCTTTGGTAAACTGCAGTCTAATGCCAAACTTCTGGAAATGGTTTTCTATGAGATCACAATATCAGTATTAAAGCAGTATTCACAGAATATTACGAGCAGTATTTCAGCTGTTGCGTCATCTCTGACTGAGCGCAAGAAAAAATGAAGGGTCTTATTGAAAACTGGAAGGAGCCCATGAAGGTGTGGATTTCAAGGTCATCATCTTCAGAACTTTGACAGGTTCGGGACATTTCCCCAGACTTGGGATCCATTTTTTTTTTACTACAGTGTTGTAGGATGATGTCATGGTTATGGGGCTTAATGTATGTGGACATAGGAAACATTGTTTAGAGGGCTTGGGTTGGAGGGGGGGGGATTGGGGGTGGTGGTTTAGGATGGCATTCCAGGGTCAATAACAAAAAAAAAAAATCCAAAACAGAAGCAGTTTCTAAGATGTAATGTAAGAACTTCTGTTGGTTTTCAGTATTGGGACTCTCTTCTCTTTCTGGCTTATTTGATCTAATCATGGAATCAGAGTTCTTGTTTTTTTTTTTTTTTTTTTTTTCTAAAAGGTGTTTTGGTGTTGCTTTTTTAAAAACCGTTCTGTTGTGGATGATTTGCTTTCTTCCTTCGATGCTTGTTTGGATGTCTTTTAGCCTAAAAGCTGTTTTTAAGGAGAAGACAGTAGATGCTGTTACACTTTCGGTGTGCTGGTTTTTAATGGTTTGTACGTTACACTGTTTCAATGTCTTGAACTGTCGTCAAATTGCAATAATGAGCACGGTTTAGCGTCATATGTTGTCCATCATGTCTTCAGGGCAGGAATATTGTTTCCAATGTTTACTCAGTTGTAACTCATTGCACCGATTTCTCAGCATCATTAAAATGAACAATGTACTATGTTCACTCGTAATTTTTATTGATCTCATCTGTGTGTGTGTGTGATGTGTGTGAGTCTGTGTGTGTGTGTCTTTGTGTGTGGTGTTCTAGCAGTTCGTGGAAACACTGGGCTTGTTTTCTCCAGCCAAGTGACATCAATGAGGGTATTTTAAACTCTCAGAATTGTTTGTGTGTTGGAGGCTGCACAGAAAGATCATTAACAAAGTTAAAACAGTAAAACGTTCAGTCGATAAAACTCCGCTGTCTAACATGCAAGTGCATTTTTGCATCAAACCGAATTAATATGCGTAATAAACGGAAGATTTGTGAAGTAAATCCAGCAGTGGAAAGTAGCGACTCAGCTTTTATTGAAGTGAATTTGAAGGCCAAAGCTTTTCCTGCGCAGTGTGAGGAGAGCTCTAGTACACTTTGACCCAAGTATTGATTCTGGTCGTTTGATCACAATAAAGGGTTTATGTTCAGAATGAATGCTCACCACTATTTTAATACTTGCACTTTACAGTGAGATGCTGGAGGATTAATATCACAGCACAAATCTGCCTTAAATAGCTTGGATGTGATACAATTAGAAATTACTGAAGGTGTTTCTAATGTGAGTTCAGGCACTTCGAATATCTTGCAGCGTGTCCTGTGCTCAGATCAGAGGTGCCTGCTATAGTCAACACTGTCCGAGTCTCCAAAACACTAGTGTTTACAGAAAACATCTCGTATTATTCAAGTAGTGTTTGTTTTCCCACAGAAGTGCTCACTGATCCTGCCATGATCTCAGCATGACTGCCTCGCCAGCGTGAGGTGGACAATGTGCGTCTATGGGTTGGTCTTATTTACTCTAGTGTGGCCAGTCGGGTTGGAAATGAGCATATAAAAAGCCGGAGAAGGGTCACGTTTGCCCTGTTGGGTGAATCGCTCAGTCGAGCAGTGAAGAATGTGTAGCAAGTGTTGGTTCTTAGAAGTCCTTAGGTGTTGAACTAAGGACAAACCAACCACTGCGCTTTTATTTGGATTAATACAAGACTCTGGACTACATTTCAGAACCTCCTGAAGAGTTTAGCATTAAATTTTTTTGGGGTGTTTAGCGTTCATTTCATGTTTGGTCCAATTCATGGGTTAATCAGAAAAGGCTTTTGGGATTTGAATGTGGTCTGTCAGCGGAGTTAAATTTCTTGTAAGTTGAATTTGATCTCTCAGAAGACAGAAATACTGAACATATCAGACAGTTTTTGAACATCAAGTTGAATTTGGACCCTTCAGGATCTGAGTTCGACCACCTTGGTCTAGAATCTAGGCTGTACTGTTTGTAGCTGTTGAGGTGATGCCCTTGAGACCTAGGGCTTCCTCCCAACCCGGGAGGTCCGGGGTGCTTCTCAGCCCCAAAGTGACAGCCATCCTGCGGCCCCGTGCCCTGACCTCCAACTCTCGGGCGGCTGTGGAGGACCAGCTGTCATGCCCAGTATGCTGCGAGATCTTCGCGGACCCCGTGGTACTGCGGTGCAGCCACAGCTTCTGTAGGGGTTGCCTGCACCAGTTCTGGAGCAAGAAGGGGACCAAGCGTGAATGTCCTGTCTGCCGGAGGAGGTGCTCACTGACCGAGCCCACGGTCAGCCTGGTGCTGAAAAACGTGTGTGACACCTTCGTACAGGAGCAGAAGGGACTGGGCACCATCGGCTTGGGAGGAGCCGCCACCCCTAATGGGGCATCCAGGTAGGGATTGACAACTGGACAATACAATATTATTATTGTGATCATTTATATCATATCTAGAATTCTAAACTGAATCTACCAAAAATGAGTGTATAATTATTATAGTAAAATTATAACTTTACGAGATGACAGCAATATCCAACTTTAGAAACAATTATGCAATTCTGAAGACTCCGTAAAGGACAATCTGCATACGAGCGGTAGCTGATTGGATGTCTGCACATTATGATCTCATTGTAATTATGATCTCGTAGTTTTTGTTTTTTTAACAGCACTGTGATATTTTTTGCCTTGTTCACTATTTTGTTCAGGCCTCCTGACTTATGCATTTTTCACAAAGAGCCACTCAAGCTCTTTTGCCACGATGACGAGGAGCTGCTCTGCTGCGTGTGCCACACTTCCAAGAAGCACCAGGGCCACCGCGTGTGTCCCATGGAGGAGGCGGCCCTCGACCTCAAGGTGAGTTTTCAAACAGGAGCTTGACCGAACTGGCCTCTAATGGGGGCGGCTGGTGGTCTGGTGGTTATGGAGTTGTTCCTGTAATCAGAAGTTTGTGGATTTGAATCCCAGGAGTGCTAGTGGCACCACTGGGGTACCCTTGAGCAAGGTACCATCCCCACACACTGCTCCCCAGGGGCCCAGTTGGTGGCTGCCCACTGCTTCACTTGGTGAATGGGTTAAATGTAGAGACAGAATTCCACACTGTGTGCTGTGGTGTTCACGTTCACATTTTTAACGATTTCACATAAAAGTGAACTTCAACTTAAAAATGTAAGTCCTTTAAATTCTTCACTAAACATTGTTTTCAGCTTCTACTCAAACACACAATTGGACCAATAGAGTTTAGGTTTTTTGTTGGTTAACACTGTGTAGTCTGACAGGTAGGTTAAGTGTCCGGCAGAAATAATGGAGTTTCAAACTGAATTATGAATAATTGAAGGGATTAATATAGTACATTGTGAAAAGGCACATATCGTTTCAACATATAAAAATGATCCAATTTACTGATTTAAATAGGCCAAGTAGTTATAATAATCATTATTATTCCTTATATTCTAAGTATTGTCATTGAATAACTTCTTTTCATATCATTCAATTAAATTCTATACAAGATACAACAAATGGCCTCTCGTTTTTTCTTAATATACTTCTATTGTCATAGAAGTGCTCTGTACTCATAGAAGTGCAGCATCAGGAAAACTTGGATGGAATCATTCCTTTCTGAGTGTCTTCACTTTGTTAACTTGATTGTTTTTAAGTTACTTTTACATTTAAGTCATCGCTTGAATGAAATACACAGCACTTCTAGTGTATTTTGCACATGTACATGATGATATTCAGTGGCGTATTAATTTGTTATAATCTACCGTGTCTCAGCCTGACTTTGTCTCTGCCCCGCAGACGGAGCTGAGGAAGGAACTGGTGCCCATGAAAAAAAACCTCCGTTGCCTTTATGAGGCCAAGCAGGAGCATGACGACGTTACTGTACACATCAAGGTATCAACAAAGGGCCAGACTGAACTTTCCAGGACATTCAGGCCATGAACCGTGAAGCCCTGCCAATGAACTGGTTGTAACCAGACAAAGCCAATTATGTTAACTCTGACAGCAGCAATTAAATTTAATTTATGGTACAATTACAGTTTTTGAGAACAGCAATTGACTAGAGTCTCTCATGTGAAAGTGGTGTTTTGTAGCTCACTGGTCCTGCTCTCTCTTCTCCATTTCGAACAGAACCAAAAGCAGCTGGCAGAGAAACAGATAAGGGAGGAGTTTGCAGAGATAAGACAGTTCCTGGAAAAAGAAGAGGCGGCAAAGCTGGCTCAGCTGGCCGAGGAAGAGGAGGAGAAGAAGCACCTGATGAAGAAAAAGACAGACAACATCACGCGCGACATCCTTACGTTCTCTCACGCCATCAAGGCCATAGACGACGAGATCGCCAATTCGGACTCTTTGTTTCTGCAGGTGTGAGATGTTCTCCATTTTCTTAAACAATTCAGCACTGACAAGCTTAACAGGTCCTGCTGATGCTCACTTCTCTTTTCTTCTCTTTGCAGCACTACAAGCAGATAAAGAAGAGGTCAGTGCACTTGACTGAGTATGGTACATGCCTATATTTATCCTAAATCCACAGCGTCCCGATTGATCTCTCTGTTCCTGTTGCAGGACTCAGTTAACATTCGTTGAACCAGAGAATGTTCCAGCTGCTCTAATCAATGTGGCCAAGCATGTGAGGTCTCTGAAGTTCAGCATGTGGGAGAAATTGCAGGCCATGGTGGAGAACAGTAAGTTCTAAACTTGCAAGACATGTTCCTGGGCCAGCTGTGTCGTGTGTGTGTGTGTGTGTGTGTGTGTGTGTGTGTGTGTGTGTGTGTGTGTGTGTGTGTGTGTGTGTGTGTG
>JBBJLS010000140.1:2604185-2619399 GCA_037577275.1 Bryconaethiops microstoma | reverse complement strand
GTGTGTGTGTGTGTGTGTGTGTGTGTGTGTGTGTGTGTGTGTGTGTGTGTGTGTGTGTGTGTGTGTGTGTATATACACCCGTATCTTGTATATAGACCCATACACCTTTATTTTTGCATGACCGTTTTCCCATGTCCCTTAGAATTTGGCATGCCTTTTTAATTACTGTGCTTAAAGACTGATGGATCTAAATAACACATGTATTGTGCTCCATTTAAAAAGAACCATCACCTCTCTTTTAGCGCCGGTAACTCTGGATCCCAACACGGCCTACCCCTGCCTGTCCCTGAGCAGGAACCTGACCAGTGTGAGCAACACTGGGGTCATTCAGAAGCTGCCTGACAACCCGGAGCGCTTCGACCACTTCGTGTTCGTGCTGGGTTCTGAGGGCTTCACCTCAGGCCGTCACTCCTGGGAGGTGGAGGTGGGGGAGAACAACGACTGGGTCATCGGTGTGGTGAAGGAGTCGATACCTCGGAAGGGCAAGGTCTCAGGAGGTCCAGAGGCAGGCTTCTGGACCATCGCTCTGTCGGACGGCCGCTACACAGCCATGACCTCCCCGCCCTCACAGCTGGATTTGATTGGTCATCTGGAGAAAGTGAGGGTGAACCTGGATTACGAGGCCGGGGAGGTGAGCTTCTCCAACCCTCTGGACCTGACGTCCATCTACACCTTCACGGGCCACTTCACAGAGAGGATGTTTCCGTTTTTCTGCCCCGGGGCCAACATCAATGGCAGTAACCCAGGGCCTCTGAAGATCTCCCCAGTGAAAGTGGCTGTGTGGAACAGCGCCTCCTGGTGACAATGGCCTGCAGGACCAAGCAGGGTGGATGTATTTCCTGTGTTGTGAAGTTTTTTTAATTCTGTTGGGCCTCAAGCAATTTAACAACTCTCCATTTTTCTTCAAGCTGGTTAGCTGTTGCGCACTGGTGAGGGTTACATAGTTCAAAAGTCTGGAATCAATATTTGTAATAATATAAAGGCAATCCTTTTGCGGATAAATGTGTAAAGTGATTCTAATACGCTGTAAAATATGAAAACATGCTGGAACATAATATTATCCAAATAAAATATGTCTGAGACAATATGTTATCCACATTTTAAAAAAGTGGTGATCGAGTCATTTAACTTTCCTAATAAACATCTAAAAACATCAATGTCTCTGTGTGTAGTGTAAGCTTTCACTGTAAAATCAACTGTAAAGGGTATAAACCCATAGAACTCAGTGTGTATTAGTAAAATCTTATTTCAACAAATATAAACAGTGTTAAATTGTCGTTCTCCTTCTCTTGCTGTTTGCTGCTCTTTCACTGCCTCTCTTCGGACCCCCTCCCTCTGCGGTTTTTCCAAACCCACTTGTGAGCGGAGACTTTCCTGAAAGTTCAACAAAGCTCATGATGTCTTGGGAACTTCCATATAAGGAGTTGTTTTGGGGTGTGATGACAGTTTATCATTTGTTGCACTTCTGCTGGTCGCATTCTAAGGGTTAATATGACAAGCATTATCAGGCTTTTAAAAATGTGGGCATACATTGACCAATAAAAAACCAATGGGGAGAGCTGTGTATTGCTGTAATGCACTGCTTGCATATATGCAAACCTCCAGGAGGGACAGTGAACTGTCCAGGACCCCACCATACTCTCAGCAGACCTCAACACTGCTTAGAGAGAGAGAGAGAGAGAGAGAGAGAGAGAGAGAGGCTTAGCAGTCAGGGTACAGGGAGTTGCTTGGGATAAACACATTAGCTAAATGCTATCATTAGTGTAACTGGATACAGACGGTTTAACGTGATCCTAATAATGGGTATCAAGCAACGGTCGTCCAACACATACAGACACGGCTAAACAGGAGTACTTGACCCTCTTGCTGGTTTGAAACAACGATATTCTGGGCTCTGTACAAATATGTGGAATTTCAAGGTTTAGAAACTGCCTTAACACTAAATTAATACCACTTTTGCAGTATCTTAATGATTATGATTCAAGACTAAGTGTAGTTACTTAATCCTAACAGGGGCAGTGTATTTGTCAGACACGCTCATGAATTGTGATGGACGCTTTAAAACTTGTTTAAAACATCTGTTATGAAGTCTTCCTCCCACTGCCCCTTTTGCTCACTCACTTTTCCAAAAAGTTGGTTTCTGGGATTGGTACGAGGAAAGTGTTTTGTTTGATTAAACTGGCATTATTATTAATAAAGCACTTTTATTGTTTCAGTCATAATTTGAGTAATTAAGAATAAGAAAAGTCGAACAAATTATATACAGTCCTTCTACTTGCAGAAAGAGCAGGAAAAAAAAAACTTTCTCAGCTTTTTAATGATTTAATGCTTCTCCTGAGGGTCCTTCATTTGTTGTCGTTCATGGAAGCTCTGTCAACGATCATAACTGGAGATCTGGACACACCTTTTCAGAGTGAGGGGGGTACTAGGGGGTACTGTACCCCCCGATCAAAACCCAGACCCCCCCGAAGAGACAAAAATAGCAGTTTGGGGGGTCTTATCATTTTCTTTTGTTGTAAAAAAAAAAGATAACCTCACCTTGTACGAACATTTTATGTAAAACGATTTCAGGCACCCCTAATGTGGACCGTACCATTTTAACAACCTCGGCGCTAGAAGCAGGTTAGCCAGTCGCTGTCACTAATTTTGGGCCGGCGCGGAATCGCGTCTGCAATCCCCCCGGAACGACGGCAAGAGGGGCTCGGCGCGGAATCCCGTCGACCTCCCCACCCCCCTTCCCCGGAACGACAGACAGACAGTACCCCCCCCCCCAAAAATTATGGAGGGATAATTCGTACTCTGAAGCCACTGCCTTGGCAGACTCTTTCATGCCGCTGAGAGCGGTGCTGTCTGTCAGGGGCAGTTTAAAAGAAATGCGGGGTCAAAGAAGGTGTTTTTCATTGCAGTCTCTGTCCAGCTTTCACAACATCAAAGAGAAGAGAGTTTCTCAACATCAGGCCTGGAGCTACTCGTGCACGACACACTTTTAAATGGTGTACTCTGGTCTCAGCCTTTGTTCTAACGTACTCGGTCCATCTTCTAATGGGCTGAATCCAGGAACGCACAAGACCACGAAGTTCAGCAAGATACAGACTTCACACGATGCTTCATCAGAGTAAAAGAAAATGTTAAGCGAAGAAGATTCACGCACAGAGTTTCCAACTGAAAAGAGTTTAAAGTGAATGAAAGACATTAAAAGTGGTGAATACAGAAAACCATAGGTTAAATCACTGGTTAAGTGCACGAGCTCAAGGTTAAGTGTTATTGTTCATTAGATAAAATATTCATGAAATAATTGTAGCTCTTTTTTAATGGTAATCACAACAAACAACTCTTCTTTCAAAAACTGTACTTCATTAACAGAACTGCCAAGCAACATAATGGTCAAACATTATTCCCTGAAGAGCAATCCTGGTATATTTAACTCGCTGCAGTAATTCAACTGATGTGTGGTCTTCTCTGTATATGGAGAATTTTACAGTAGCTTCAAACATTGGCATAACCAGTCAGATTTCAGACCTATTTGTGTATGTGACCCCAGGATAGCAAAATGGTAATAAAAGAGTAGATCTTTTTTTAAATCCCAGCCAATAGGTTCCTTACTTTGCAAAGTTCCTTCACTAAAGAAGTAGTTCCAGCAGTTTCAAAGCAACTGTTGGTGGTTTCCAGAATGGTAAGGTTTTGGGAACGCTTGAGGTATAAAATGAAGAAACTTCTGTTGGCACCTGGTTTTAAACACTCCATGCCTTTTCATTAGTCGTTTCTCTCTACTTTACTCAGGGTGGTCTAGCTGTCCTCTTACATATTTTATAGTCTTCACACATCATGCACACATTTAAATGATGAAGGAACTTTCTGCTGTCATGCTTGACCAAGGGTTGTAGGGATATACGGGCCTGTGCAAAAGTCTCGGGCTCTTGTTAAATGGTTTAAAACCATTCATCTGAGCAGTGAGGGACTTTCTCCAGCAAATACACAAAGTAACGCTAGAATGAATGCAAACAAACAAGAAAGCAATAAACAATTTCATAATGTGTTTTGTTGGTCAAAAGTGCTTGAAGTTTTGTGAGCTGGTCAGAAGAACACAGTTCCAGATTTCACCTCCGGCCTTTGCTTGGATTTGTGAAAGTCCATCAGCAGCTCCTGATTTAATCTGATGAAGCATTTGACGAGAACTGTAATGTGATACTCGGCCTTGAGGAGAAGTCTGGGAATGATTAAGCAAACACATAGACAGGAAAACACTTTTTACTGTATTATATTATTTACATATTCAAATATTAGCTTAAAAAATATTTTTATACTGCTCAGCTAAACAGGTTTTAAAGTTCTCAGGGATCTAAGACTTGTGCAGTTTAAAATGGCTCATTGTTATTACATAGTATAACAAAACAGAGATCATGGTGACCTCAATAAAAAAATATATATACAGTAATGATATAGTGCAGATCACACTGACTGAAAAAAATGCTGTTTGAATGCTATCTACCTGTAGAACATCTTCAAGAGGAAAAACAATTTTTCAGTGACTGGGGGGTCCACCTAATATTACTTGCATTTGCTATAGCAGGAGGGGGGCTGCTGGAGCCCCCTTCCCCACATTCTCAATCTTCAGACGTTCTTATATCTGTAGTTGTTATCTCGTTAAAATAAGCAGATGCCTGATGATATTATAATTAAAAGAATATTACACTATTCTTTTGTTGTTATATTGAATAGAATATTACACTACAATAGAATATTCTTATGTTCCTGACCGTTAATAAATGTATTACTACTAATATTAGTCAAAATAATGATCGACAATAATAATACTAAAAATAAACGGTACACTATGATTTTTTCGCCTCTGGCGATAGCAGTGATGATAAGTGTTAAGGGTTAATGTTGCAGAACAAGAACAGTAAAGTTTATTATGATAACTACAGAAATTAATTTTTTTTATGGGAGAACATAATCCTTAGTGAAATGTTTTAGAACACTTTGCAAAACGCATATGCATTTTCATTCATTAAGCATCTGATTTCATTTTTATAGCGGCACTGGAAGCACGTGATCACACACATTAACCTTCGGCTTAAAGACAGAACAGACTGTGACTCTCGTCTCTGGAGGCGTGGTGTCATGTGCAAGCTGACAGTCTAGACAGCACGGGAAATCGAATATCGCATCGGAGACTAATTGTAACTAATAATAATTGCGAGTGCGACCTGGAGGACCATTAGTGCTGTAACGGTGACGAGTCACCTCCTCTGCTCTCTGGCTGAACCTGGAGCTGAAGAGCTGGGTGAGCCAGGCACTTCACACCCGTCCCCATCAACCTGGGGGGGACGTTCCTCTACATCTCCGCGATCTGAACCCGTCTGACCGCCACACAAAGACTCCGGTTCGATGAAGCACTGAGAAAGCAGTCTGTCGTGGAGAACGTGGGTGTATGAGCAAGAATGGAAAACAAAGGCCCCGTCCGGTTACTCAACAGTAAAGGCCACTCCTCACCTCCCTTGAGGGAGATCCCCAACACAGCGGTTACACAGCATTCAAATGTACTAATTTATTAGAACTGCCTACACAATACTCACACAATGCACTGCATTAGAACACTCTGCCTCGCACTTCCACGCACTGGCCACTTTATTAGAAACACCTTCTTTATAAGCCCTCTGTACAGCTGTATGCAAAAGTAATGGTACCCCTGACGATGTGTTCCGTTTACTAGATAATGAAGTAAATAAAGGCACTTTCTCTACAGTGAACCCAGTTTAATGCACAATTACAGCATTTAACATACTGGGAAGAGGAAAAAAAAACATACATAAACTGGGTCCTGCAAAAAAAAAGGTTTATGGCACATTTGATGCTTTTTGTTACTAAACTGAATGGAGCTTTTAGTAGAAAGTGTGCTAAAAATGATACAGTGAAGTGTGTCCTTGGTGGATGATCTGTTGACAAAAACATGTCGCTTGAAACAGAGCTGTATAGGTGACCTGTGAGGGATTGGCAACCCGTCCAATGTGTTTCACCACCTTTTGCCCTCTCACTGCTGGGATAGGCTCCAGCACTGGGTCCTGTGTTAAAGTTATGGCACAGTTCCTTTTACATGAAATAAATAGAAACTGAACTAAAATCTGTGGAAGATGATACAGCGAAATGTTAGAACAGCATTTGTTGATGCCATTTGACACAGAGGCGTCAAGACTTTTGCACGGTACTGGATGTATATTTTGTGTTTTGTTGCAAGGCTCAAATAGAATCCACCGCTGATACTGACAGTATTCACTGATGGTGTTCGTATGAAACACTGACAGGACACTTTTGGTTTTGATCCCTTTATTCTGTACATAATGCTTCTGTGTGTGAATGGCACTGAATGAAGGCAGCTATAGCCTGGTGCAGCAGGAGCACAAAGCAGTCAGTTTGTATGGCTAGTCCAACATCCTGTAAAACCCTGCAACTGCATGCAGGCTCTTCCACATGCAACAGTGTACTCAAACTGACAGAGGACAAAAACAACAGGCTAACTAACAGTGTGAACGACCCAAGCGGGGAAAACAAACGAAGAAACAAAACGAACAAACAGCCAAAGAAATGATTTCTACTGCAAGAAACATCTTGGTAAGTGAAAACATCTTAGTCAAGATATCTAATATTTCTCTAAAAGCATTTTTATAATAGTGTAAGAATAGAAAAAAAGTCATTTAGTCGATTGAAGCATCATTTCTTGGTGCTATTCCATCTGGAAACGGGCGAAATGATCAAAATAATCAGGTATTATTCTTACAATAGACTTGAGAGAATGAGAATAGAATAGAATGAGAAATACTATGTATATTGACTAGCCTTAAGGTCACTTGCCAAGACAGATCCTGCGCAGTGCTTATCAATGCAAACATCAAAAACACGGCGTCGACTTGTCACACGACGACGGCACAGTTTGTTCTGTGACAACAACGTCAAAAAATGTCTTTAGCAACAGAAGGTTTCAACAGTCTCCTCAGAATGGCCGAAAAGACGCGGGGCAAAAGACTGGAGTTCGCTCATTTGTCCCAGGGCCCAGTAAACAAGCTCATGTTGGGCCCATCACGGCGCCGGCAAGCTCAGACAAGCAAGTCCACAAGGAGCTGGAAAAGTCAAACCGTATCAAACACTTATGAAACATCAGCTCCCACCACAGGGTTTACAAATGTGAAAAATCAAGAAAAAAAAAAGAGAAACAGACCTTCTACCCGCAGAGCAGCTAACGGACATGGACTGCTTAACACAGATCGGGAGGTACACAACCACCCCTCCCCCCCCAAACATATATTTGACAATGTGTTCCTTTGGCAGTCCAGGTTAAGATTGGCAGTGTTGGCTATTTAACATACATCCACATGCACAGAGACTAATACAAGGATTCGTTTAAATGCACTTATGTGGCCTCAGCTCCCTCGCATCAAACAAACCTACAAAAAAAAAACAGATGCATACATAAATAAAGTGTAAATGCGACTGTAAAAGGTCCATGCATTCGCCAGGCCTCCATTTAGAAAAGAAATAGCTGTCAGCATCTCTATTCACAGTCCATTCTTTTCCGGTCTCTCTGCCATGTTCTCATGCACACACACACACACACACACACACACACACACACTCTCGCAGGCACACACACTCCCAGGCCGCGGTGCGGTTGCACATTTGTGCTGGTGTCTGGTCACAGGTGGGTGCTGTCCTGCGTGTCGAACCTGTGGCCCTCCGGTCTGCCCGCACTGGCCTTACGGGCCCCGCCCTGGTTGGGCATCAGAGACAGAGGGTCGGGCCTGATCAGATACCTGAAGAAAAGAAACAGCCCTTTTACTGGACATGTATTTACTTTTGTAAAGACAGGTGATAAACATCACCGTCAATGATGATCAAAAGCAAACTTTTTGTTGCTATCGTTAATGCATGTTTGAGGTATGTGTAATAAAATGATGCCACTCTTTGTGGACAACTTTGGACAACTGACCTATCCACACTTCATTCTTCTGTAGCAGCTGTTTTGAGTTGGATACTGGCAACAAAAAAAAAATCCCATTCAACAACGAAAGGTGTTTTCTACTGTACCCGAACCTTTGGTAGAAGAAAACTGGACCTGTACCTTTTCCATTGACCGTTACTCTAATACTGAAGGATCCGGGACTGGTACCTGCTCAGCAGTACCTAATGGTACTGAAGGTGTCCTCTTCTGTCTTTGTTAACGCTTGCAGATGAAGATAACGACAATACAGGTAATCCTCCTCCTTGTGAAAGTCCTTACCGAACGCAGCAGAGCGTAAACTGGGACAGTCTACTGATGTTACCATTGCTAGATTTAGAACGATTACTTAATAAATAGGTGAAATTGGTGATAAAGCCGGTCAGCATTTAGGCAGCCTTCGTACAATGAGTGTGGCAGGTTTTCACTCTTATCAGAGATGAATAAGATGCATTGGATTTGATATTAGATAAGAGAGATACACTCGAAGGTACATTTGCATTGACTCAAGCAAAACTGTTTGCCAAGTTTTTACTGTTGTCTAAGTCACTTAAAACTGCCCAAACAAACAGTACTTAACAAATACTACTGAAAGGTCAAAGCCATGCTTAGAGTATCAATTGTGACATTCGGTTTTTTTCTCTTTGCTCCGTTGAAATATTCATAAAAACCTTATGATTTGTCTCTATACGGGTCTTAGTTACTCTTGAAACTGAGGGTAATCTGAATGAGTTCAGGTCTATGCAAGTAAATTAGCTGCAATATCAGCATGTTTAGAAGTAAATGTTATGCTGTGAATACATTCATATACTTACACAACGTCGTGCAGCTCGAGTCGTGTGTCGGGGGAGGGGTTGATAAGGATGTAGGAGAGCCTGTTGCCTTGGTCTGTCATGCCGTCTTACACCAGACATGCAAACAGACAGCACACAGTCTGACACGGTCTACAGCTCACACACAACAACCAGTGAGATCAGACGGAGTGTATAACACACATTAGCACAGCTCAAAATGGAATGTTTGATAAATCTGTTGGGTGAGTGCACATGTGAGTGCTTTCTAATTGGTTTAGTAGACGAGTGGATAAGTCAGTCTCTCTGTAAGTGGGAGAACTAGGTTTCACTTAGTAGGCTCAATCTTGGGCTCTTTCCGTTTGAAAGACATTATTTTTAACTATTTTTCCACAACGGAGGAATTCCATTTGATCGAAAAAGAGGTTTCGAATTTCATAGTCAAAAACATCTTGCGTATAGAATTACCCCGAAAACATAATTAGTTCTGCCAAAGTAATCAACTAAACTTTTATTGCTGAATAGACTGACATCCCATGACGCCCTAGTAGTACCGCCACAGGACACTGGTGTGTATTTAGGCGACGATAAAAATGTGATTAACAGCCATGATAGACCTCCTCTGGGAAAAAAATGAGATAATGAATGGTAACACTAACAATTAGAAATCTGACACAACTTATAGTTCATGCATATTAAAAGCATACAGAGAGGAAAAAGCAGCTGAGAAAAGTTGACAAGCTCAACCAACCTACAACTCACACCTAATAGCAAAGTCAATCAAAGACATCTACAAATTAGTCTGATATTTGTCTTGAAGTCTGATAATGCCATGGCATAAAAAAATCCCAAATTTTATCAAACAATTAAAGAAATCAAATGATTATGATATCCTGTTCTTTACTTTGGTATTAGCAGCACTGATTGCAAAGCTTGTTGATGCTGCACCAAAATGTCCCATTGTCTTAAAACTTGCATAAAATAATTACTGACTGAGCTCTCGAGGGACACAACTGTCTAATCATTGGCCCCATTATCAGGAGATTGTGATTTGGCCCCTAGTGGTGCATCAGCCATCCATGGCCAGGTGTTCCAAGAGAGCACATATGGCTTCACTCTCTAGTAGTGTAGGAGACCGCCTTCCCCATCTTTCAGTGTGATGTTAGACACAATGGGCATCTTTTAATTGATGTAACGAAACTAGTAGTCAGCGATCTCCTCCAAGTGTGTTGATCTGTCCAATGATTGATCTGTCCTTTGATGCATTAGTTTCAGTTTGAAAATACATGGAGCTTCACATGCCTTAGATGAAACACATGCTTCCCTTCATTCTTCCAGAGTTGGTGGTATCGCATGATGGTGGGGGGGTCCGAGCTAGTGGGTGGAACTGGAGATGACTAAATTGTGCAGAAAATTGAGATAAATCCAAACAAAACCCCAAATTATTGACACGTATTTGCTTTAATCTATTAATATTGAGGAATGATATGTGTCATGATATTGCAGTCAGATTTCTGACTATATCGAGTAGCAATAATTCACACTTTTGATAAATAACCCCCTGCAGTGATGTCAGAAAAGAACAAGTTAATTGTGTGCCGATGAACACAGATGGAAAGAAACAGATGGTTAAATTATTCGGAGAGAAAAAAGCAGAGAAGAGAACAGTTGTGTGTTTTCATGTGTTTCAGTAAAGCAGTGGTGCATCAATGTGAACACAAGACTGTTGAACACCTTCTTTAGCAACCAGACAGAAGGTGAGGATCTCTCTTTCTATCTCTCTCTCTCTCTCTTGCACACGCGCACACACACACACACACACACACAAACACACCTACACACACTATAAGCACACACTATACGAATGCTTCAGATGCATTAATCTTAAGGCAGTGACTTGAGTTTTTCAATGTTTATATTGAATTATAGGAAGATTTATTACTAATAAGGCACTCATGTTCGGCCCAAACATATATAACATGTATGGTCTCCGTGCTGACATCATTACTTCGCTGGTCAGGATCATCATTATCATCAATGTCATGACCACCTTTACCATCACTATCATGGTCATTATCATCGATAGCATGTTCATGGTAAGGAACACCATTATCATCATAATCATGATCATCACTATAATTACAATTAGCCATAATCATGATCATCATAATCATCTTAATCTACATCTTAATCACTGTCATCACTAACATCAATAGCATGACCATTATCCCCACCATGATTATGCACATGATTATCATTGTCATAACCATTTTCATTATGATCATGACCATGACTAACATTATGATCCTGGCCATAATAATAATAATAATCATCATCATCATAGCCCTCAATACCATCATCACCACCACTACCACCATTATTATAAGTCTTCATCATTTTCATGGCCATTCTTAACATCATATCCTGCTACTATGTAAATCCTTCCTCCAGGCATGTCTTTTTAGTGTATTTACTATTCTGGATTTCAAAAACAGGAGTGCCCAAAACATTTGAACAATATTTGAGATTCATAATGCATTTAACTGTTTCTTGAGGAATTGAAACTGAATTGTATTGTTGAGGTCACTAATGTATACCCCTGAAATCCACTCATACACACACACACACACACACACAGACACACATACAGACACACACACATACACACACACACACACACATACACTTACTGAATCCGGATGATGATAGGCCCAGGTGTTTCATGCGTGTGCGGACGAGGGCGTTGAGCTCTTGTCTCTCGGAGCGGCGGAACAGATTGAGCCTCTGCTGGCTGATACGTTCAGCAGCACTGCCTGGACCTTTGGTTCCACTGGGGCCTCTCCCACCCTTACGGCTGAGCCGCCGAGCCCACTGCATGCTTTTCCTCCTGAGCAGCGGGTGGTCAGAGACAGAGGAAGAGGAAGGTGGCTCGGAGGAGGTGGAGTTACGGTGGGGGCCAGAGCGGCATAGCAGGGGCTCCCGAGGCTCCCGTGTGTCCTCATAGTCCTCCACTGTGATGGACACCTGAGACTGAGCGGGAAAAACTTCAGAACATCACTGATTTGGAGTGTTGCACAATTTATCCAAAATATTAGCAAGCAGTATGGAAGATACAGTCTCATATGGACCATAAACAACACAGAAAATACAGATCTTACACTGACGGTTTTAGTGTACAGGTTACCTCAGACACAGGTAGTTTATGAGCTTCTGTGCGGTAGATCCCGATGGGGATGTCTCCTGTGGAGGAGCAGAGCTTCTGGTAGAGCCGTCCATAATTGCGTATCCATAAATCTTCTTCTGTGATCTTCATCTAGGATTTGTAACATTAACATCACTGCCACATGAAAGCCCTAAGTACAGAATTTTTGTTTTCTTAAACATCATAATCACGGTCATGACCCTCATTACCATCATAATCATGGTCATGATCAACATTATCATCATAATCATGGTCATGACACTCATTATCATCATAATCATGGTTATGATCAACATTATCATCATAATCATGGTCATGACCCTCATTACCATCATAATCATGGTCATGATCAACATTATCATCATAATCATGACACTCATTATCATCATAATCATGGTTATGATTAACATTATCATCACAATCATGGTCATGACACTCATTACCATCATAATCATGGTCATGACCCTCATTACCATCATAATCATGGTTATGACACTCATTACCATCATAATCATGGTTATGATCAACATTATCATCACAGTCAAGGTCATGACCATCATAACCAATATCCTCATGCTCATGAGCACCATTATCATTACAATACCGGTCATAATAATACTATCATCAAAGCCCTCACTACCATCATCACCACCATTACCATCATTATCATCAGCCATTATCATCATTATTTTCATGGCCATCATTAACCTTATCATCATCCCAGCGATAAAATACTGCTCTTTAACTGAGTAGGTGGGAGAAATCTGGGGTTGTACTCACGGCACAGAGGAAACCGGAGCCCGGCATGGAATCCAGTCCCAGCAACAGTCTGGTAATGGAGATCATGTAGTCTTTCACGAAGGACTAACACACACAAACAACAGAGAGCACTTCAGTACACCAAATATGTGGCCAACACGTATCACTTTCTGTCCTAAGCACATTACCGCACACACACCTGGGTGGGTTTGCAGAATCATGGAGAAATAGAATAGCACAGTGTGGATTACTGGCTTACAGTTACCTGATACAGAAGAGTGTCTAGCATGCTGACACTGAACACCTTCCCGGCAGCGAAGGGTAATCGGAACATGAAGACCAGGTTGGAGCCCCTCTCTCTCTCTTTCTGCGGGGCCAACATGCAGCAGGTACATGGTAGGAGAAAAGCCAGGCACTGATTAGCTTATAACACAGCTCAGTCAGACGTGTGGACACACCTCTTCACAGAAAAGTTTCTTTCATTTGGCATGACCAGTTTTCAGGAGTCGGTATCTCTTGTGGCACTTTTCCACAGCTATACAGGAACCCTGCTGTACCTAAACCTTCCTGCGATGGTACAGAACTTGCAGCATGCTTTGATTTAGATTTTTGAATCTTTTAGTCCAAAACTGTTGTCCATGGAGTCGAACCAGGCGAAGGTTTTTCCGTCTGCGCTGCTTTTGTTATTGTGTTCTTTTACTACTTTTAGTCTTGTTTGAATTTGTAATTTTTTCTCACCATTCTTTAGCCATGCAACAAAAACCTAACGCAGCAAACTTGCTAGCACTGTCCTGCACTCCTGGTCCTGTTGCTCACAGTGTAAAAGATATATTTGTTAGCATCATAGAAAACTTCCACTGAAATGTATCTTCAGCCCCAACAGACAGTGGTGCTTGTTCTTTGTTGACTTCCCAGATGTTAGCTTGTGTATCCACTGTTGTTTGCACAGACTAAAAAAACAATGGCCTCTTTCCAGCTCGCTTTTGGCCCTGCCATTGTTCACCATGAGTACGGCTCAAGTGCGGGTCACTTTGTTTATAAAGGAAAAACATTCTTTCACAGCACAGCGTGGTTCCTTGTGTCAGTGGAAAAATGCCAATACTGAGTTACCAACTGAAGCTAATTAAGGCTTGTCCAAAATTATTATTAATTCTGGACACGCCTTAATTAGCTTCAGATGAGGATACAACCACCAAACACTAGGACATGACCATTAAGTGTGTATGTGACGTGAAAATAATCGGGGTTTATTCTTTAGAACTGGAGCAGAACTGGAGCAGTTGTGTATGGTGGGACTAACCTTCTCTAGTTTGGAGAGGGCGAGTGAGTAGTGGTCTTTGACTCTGAACTGCATGAACCGCATGTTGGCTGGATGGGTGAGTTCTGTGATTATACTAAGTGCTGGGAAAAGCCTGTGGAAAACAAAGAGCAGGAACGGCACCTTCACACTGAGATTCACACCAAAGATTCCACTGAATGCAAACGCCCACACACACTGTGATTAGCAAAGGACACATTCTTTACAGATTGGTAAACAGAGGTTCTGCGCCACCTCAAGATGATGTCTCCGCTGAGCCTCCAGGCGCACTACAAGCTAGCCAGCAGCAACATAACTAACTACTTCATTTCCATGAATCTGTGTGCTAGAGCTACTCTGCAGTTGAGCTGTAAGAACAGTTTTCTAATGAATATATGGATTACAAGTTCAAATGATCTCATACTGCATATGTTTTACTCTTCTTGTACGGTTTATGTTCTTGCAATGTACCAAAACAGCATCTGTTTATCTCTCAGAAGCACAAGCTGTTGTTTTACTGTGTATTTAAGATTAACATATGCAAATGACCGCTGCTCTGATTGGCTGGCCCATTTCTAAATGATGGCACAGAATAAACCATGATAATTGTGGTAACACATCACTTTAGTGTCACACATCACTTTACGGGCAGAACTAAATTCAGACTGAATGCATTCATGGATGTGACATCATAGCCATGATCAGTTCAAGACGAGCCGTTTTTGCCACTTGAATTTTCAAATTGCCTACTCACATACTAATTGAGTCCAAATGTAGTGTGTAGTATGTGACCCACAGTCATTTGTCCAGTATGGCAAAGGCATTCGCTTTGGGGAGTGTGTGTTATATTGTGATATTCTGCAATGGGGTCGTTTCAGGAGGATGTAACTGAAGGTGACAATCCAAAATGTTTTTAATAGCCCTGGCTTCATCCTTATATTCTTACTCAAGTGACTTAAGCCCAAATGCTACTGTAACATTTAAGTCTCACTGATTTCCCTCCTGGTCTGGAGGTGGGTTTGCTTACTTTTAATCAAATTAATTCTGCAATTCTTGTGGAGGCTCACTATTTATTATTCAGTCAAATTGGCTCATATTACATTTACGGCATTTAGCAGACGCTTTTATCCAAAGCGACTTCCATTCCCTAACTACAGGGGGCAGTCTCCCTG
>JBBJLS010000140.1:2583538-2601550 GCA_037577275.1 Bryconaethiops microstoma | reverse complement strand
ATCACTTTGTCACACAGGGCCATGTAGGTTTGGATTTTTTTTTCTCCCTTAATAATAAAATCCTTCACTTAAAAACCATATTTTGTTTTTACTTGTGTTGTCTTTGACTAATATTTTGTTTGATGAACTGACACATTTAAGTTTGACAAACATGGAAAAAAAGAGAAATCACCACTGTATATATATATATATATGTGTGTGTGTGTGTGTGTGTGTGTGTTATACACTTTGGGGATGGCTCTTTTGTTAATTTTTGGAATACTGTTCATTGAAACTCTTATTGGACTCCCCTAAGTCTCGGTTCCCCTAAGTTTTTTGGCCTTGGTGGTGAACCCTCTATCTTGCTTTGAGCGTGAAAGGGCAGCAGCGTGAGCAATGTGGCACAGTGGGACCTTGTGAATGCAGAGCTGCTCTGCATGGTTAAAAAACTTCTGGTTAAATGTCATCTTGTTTAACTAAAACACTGCGTGTGCTGAATTTCCCAGTACACCTTATTATAGGAGCGTGTTTCATTTTTTATCGTCTAAAATTAAGTTATTATCACTTATCAGAAAATATTCACATCCTGAAAAAGGCACTCAAATGAAAACAAAGAAAAATATAACAATCGGAAATGAAATACTGTTTGGCGTGCGTCCCCAGAGCAGATTCAGGCTGCTACATTTATTCTTTTTTTTCCCCTAAATCCAATCAAGTGCTTACAGGTCCATTTCTCTAGAACCACAGGCGGTTTGAAAAATAAATATATAAATAAAATAAAATAAAAGCCAACATCACATTTCTGTGGCAAAGTGACTTAAACGATTCTTTGATGTCTTTCCCCCCGGTATTTCTGATCAAATTGCCGCAAAAGTGACAGAATCACCTGCCGAGGCTCCGCTATGAAATCTTGCCCGCAGTCAGATAATGGGGAACAACAAGCGTGTGACTCAGAGCTTTATTCCATTTGATTGTATTACCAACCTGCAACACTTTTCCATGGCAAGCGAGACAGCGGCTAGGTTTCATAATAATAAATGCTAGCCACTGTGGCATGACAACAAACATCTCCATTCTCCATGAGTGAAGCTGTCATTGTTGCGTATTGGGGCTGTAACCAGGTATAGAAATAGACAGAGATGCATTAAGGTAGTTTAACTGCATCAATTCCTGAATGTCTATTGCAGTGGTCCCGGAGCCCCCCGTTTTCCACACATTTTAGAGCTTTCTATGCTCCCAACACACCAGATTCAACTAATCAGCTAATTTAGAAGCTTTTTATGTGGGTGTATAAGCACAGAGACAACACTAATGTGGGCAGGACAGGGGGGTCTCCAGAAGGGGTCTATGGAAATTCCATAAAATAAGTAGTGAAAAAAAGCAAATATAGGTTTGGTTTTACTGAAATATGACTCTTTTTAAAAATAAAGGCTCGCTATATTGTTTCAACTACTGTAGAATCTGGACATTAAAACAATATGTCTGAGACACTACACTTGGCTTTGCTCCCCTGGGTGGGAGGGATATCCGTCATGGCCGTCTGGTAGCTGATGTAACAGAATTGTCAGGAAGCGTGTTGAGCTGTCGAGTGGCATTCATTACTGACAGTGTGAAAGATGAAGAGGGTTCACATGTCTTGGAGGGAGCATGTGGAAGCTGTCACCCTCCATTCTTGACGTTGTGTGAAGGGGAGACGTAGCTAGCGGATGAGAACTGCCCGTTAAATTAATTTTTTTTTTTGCAGTAAAAAAAGCTGTATTACACCAAATACAGTTGTATTGGAATCACTGTGAAATCTAAGATCCTCATGACACTTTGTGTTATTTAATAACGAATCGTGGAGAGGTCAGATGTCACTTCGGTTCTGCTTGTGGTCACTCACATGCTCTCCAGCAGCAGCACTATGGGGTTCAGCTCCTTCCTGGGTCTGTAATAGGCCCGCAGAGGCACGATGAAGTTATAGAGGCCGTTCCCTGCGCTCTCGGCCGACACGATGATCAGTTTGTTCTTGAAGCCGTAAGAGCGGGCGTCCTCGTAGGGCATATGGTGACACGCCTGGTCAGCAAAGAGAAAAACAGTGACTAAAATGGAAGTTCCCCCAGTTTGTGTTCAAGCTGGAGGTGTCAGACATCATGCTGAATTTTAAAAATACGTAATAATAATAATAACCGCTACTGGGGTTTTAAAATGGCATCACACGAAAATGCCTACAAAGAACAAAAAATAACAAATTTATTTTATTTTAGGTCTTAGAAACAAATGAACAAAACCACCATAACCCAGGAGAACTTTCAAGATAGTCTCCGCCAAAAAATTGGTGGGGAAAACCCATAGAGGGAGGGGGTCTGGAGAGCGGCCGAGTGGCGGCGCGCCGAGAGCAAGAGCAGCAAACAGCGAGCGTGTAGAAGAGCAAACACCAGTTACAGATTGTTTTACAACGTTTATATTTGTTGAAATCAGATTTTACTTATACACTCTGAGTTCTAGTTCTTGTGATCCTCACAAGTTTTTTTTCATGGAAAGTTTTCTCTTGGAAGGAGCGATGCTCTCACCTTATCAAGTCGGAGGCAGCAAAAAGGCATCTTCTCCTGCAGGAGATGGCAAAGAGCAGGAGAACTCCCGATGTATGGAGAGTTTAGTGGGTAGCCCTTCACCCACCTGACGCACACCCACACACATGCACACACACAAGCATTTACTTATGCCATGCTCATTTTTCAGTTTGTAATTTAAACCAAAGAATGACAAAAGTATCGTCAAGGAATCCGTCTTCAAGTCAATATTGGAGATACTGGAATCAGTCTAAAAAAAAAAATCAACAATACTCATCTTTAATTACACCATTTACATTTATGGCATTTAGCAGTCGCTTTCATCCAAAGCGACTTCCATTTCCTAATGGATCTTAGGGTTAAGGGTCTTGCTCAGGAACCCAGTGGTGGTGTGTTGAAGGTAGGATTTGAACCCATGACCTCTTATCCTACCCACTAGGCAACCACCACCACATACCAGTGATAAAAAATGTATATACTTCAGTACCATACACAAAACACAACATCCAGCAACAGCCCAACTCTACTCACTCGCACTGGGCTCCCCACCACTGGCCTTTCTGCTCTCCTCCTACTTCCTCCTCCTCCTTCCCCTCCTCTCCCCCCTCGTCCTCGGACTGGTCCCCCAGTAAGTCGAAAGTGGGGCTGACCCCGTCCACCAGCTCCAACACAGGGGCGATGCTGTGCCTCCTCTCCTCCGCAGAGTCTCCCGCCGCAGGCAGTGAGAGGGTATTACTGACACCCGCTTCAGCTCGGACCCCTCCCCGCCCACCACTGACCCCGCTCACACCTGTCGGCCCTGAGCCCTCTGGGCTGCTGTCACTGGAGTCATGCAGGTCTATCGCCACCGTACCTGGACACAGAAATCCACAGTGAACATAATATAGGGTTAGTTTTTGTCATTTTTGGCATTCCTCAGACACCGTAGTGCTCTCAGGGTCTTTTTCCTGGCATGCTAAGCTGGGATCTGGAGCTGTGACACTCCAATTAGACCGGCTGGAGACGAGGGGACGAGAGATAGGATTCATTTCCAGGCCTTTTCACTAGGTGGCGATATTGGACTAATGAGAGCCTCCATGACAATGTGCTTTGAACCACAACATCTTTATTATCCTGTCAACCATTTGTCTCTTGCAATCCCCATATTCACAGCAACGCAGCACTGTTATTACCTTTTGAAGAAAGTAAGCATTACAGACCAGACTGTTCACCGTGAGCTGCAAGTGTGTACATAGTAATTCACACACAATTGAGACGAGTGAACAGCATCACTTAGGGGTTTAAAGTCACCCAACTGAACTGATGTTTTCTGTAATCTTACAGGCGTTTTGATTCCTCAGAGCTGATGCTTATGGATATGTCTGTTATATGTCTATTATTACATCTGAATGACACTGTATGAGCTTGCATAGATTATCACTAAGAGTGTGAGGTTTTGGGACTGACCCATGCTGGCGATGATGCTATGTACAGGCAGACGTGTGAGTCCGTGATAGATGGTTTGTGGGACGCCCCGTGAGTCGCCCCCCGGGCCCCGGGCTGGCTCTCTGTGGCCCCTGACGAAGGCGGAGTTTTCCTCTTTGGAAATGTTGATGTAAAAGCATGTGTCTGAGGCACCCATGATGTGGCAGGGGCCAGGGTTCAGCAGGATATTCGCCGTCTCCAGTCTTCGCACGCCAATAAGACACACACCATACCTGCAACAGAAACACGACAGTGCAGGTCCAAACTATTATAATTCTTCCTATCAACAACATAGCAGATATATATATATATATATATATATATATATATATATATATAACACCATATAACATCATTCAAACATCTCATTCCAAAACCACTGGCATTAATAAGCAGAGTTGCCTTTTTCTGCAGTAACATCCACTACTTATCTGGGAAGGCTTGACACTACATGCAAAAAAAACATGACTGAAGGGATTCGCTTCCATTCATCCACAAGGAAATTAGTGGGATTGGGCACCGACACTGGGCTATAGGACCAAGTTCACATTTGATGGTCCAGTTCATTCAAAAGGTGTTAAATGGGATTGAGGTCAGGGCTGTGTGGGGCCAATTACTTGGACCTCACTTCATGATAATTACGCTGTCATACTGATAATTACACTGTCATGCTGAAAAGGGAAGGGGCCAAACTGCTATCACAAAACTGGAAGACCACACATCTATAGAATGTCACTCTTTGCTGTAGCATTAAGATTCCTTTCACAGGAAATAAGGAAAATATCGCTAAACTGCTTCTAGAGACACTAAGTGCTCTCGAACTCAGTGGTCATGTTCTGGTCTGTTCTTGCCGCCTACTGCTTCATGGCTGAGCTGTTGTTTGTCTTAGACATTTCCACTTCACAATAATGGCATTTAGACTTGGAACAGCTCTAGCTGGGCAGAAAATTGACTAATTTGACTATTTTTTAAATGTGGGCCACATCATGATAACATATAAATACAAAGCGAACACTTTACACTGCTAGGTAACACTGACATAATTATTTTACATTTACTAGTTGTTGTCAAGGCAGTTGCTACAATTTTATGTCATGACACTACCGTCATCAACTAGTGTATCCATCATAGATGAATGGTAAAGGTACCATGACATGAATGATATTAATCCCTAATCTGCTATGACAACTAATGACAGTTTATGACACCTACCATGATAGGTTCATGACACAGTTATGTCAATGAAGCAGGGTCAAATAAAGTGCTACCAAAAGGAATGTGTGTGTGTGTGTGTGTGTGTGTGTGTGTGTGTGTGTTTGTGTGAATGCTTACTTCTTGTGTGCATGGAATGAGGCGAAGGTGAAACTCTTTCCCTGGTACTCCCCGAAAAACTTGCTCTCCTCCAGCCGAATGTGGTGCACCTCATTGGCCGAGCAGCGGCGATAGGTGCGCTGCCATTGGTCGGCTGAGTTAGCCCCTCCTTCCCTGGGAAATCGCAGACAGACAGGCGGATGACCTTTATAAAGATTCACACTCTGATTACCCAGCATTAGCATCAAAGCCCCCTTCAGGGTTAATGGCCACTAGCATGGCCGAGGGAATCATCGCAGCCTGTGAGGAAACGGATATAATCGTATCGGGGTGAAACGGTGCGGCTCACACACCCACTGGCAGATGTGTGTGTGCAACAGGGACTGCGAATGGATGGGTTAAAAGAAAATGAAAAACTGAGAGATTGGAGTAGTGGAAATCAGCAGCAGTGAAGAAAAGGGCATTACACAAACGACCGCCGAGATAAATTCACCATTTATGAGTTTCTGCCCTGCAGGGCTAGGTATGTGTGTGAGTGTGTGTGAGGTGTGTGTGTGTGTGTGTGTGTGTACTGACCTGTTGAGGGGCTGGAAGGCACCCCCTCTCTGCTTGAAGGATTCCGAGGGTGCGGTCCTGAAAATAAAACACAGATTCACAGTGAGTTATTATTAAGTCAGCAGTGCAGGATATTAATCATATTTTACCACAACACAATACTGTAAGATGTCACAATGTAAACCTTTGTAATCAAATTACAAGCACAGACTTAATAATCACTTTGGCTGTACTTCACTCAGAAGGCCTCATGACACCTACACAGGCCTTTCATGACCGACATAAACATTTCTACATTCTTATTCATTATTTCTCCCCAGAAACTGTTATGAGTCTGCATTATTGAATAAGCCTTTATAAATGTTAATGTAGATTCATGACCGGCTTACGTAGAAGGCGTAGCTTTATGAATTCTGGCCCTCAGTGAAGTGCAATCATTGCATTATCCAGTTACAAATACATCTTTAATATATATCCTCAACGTAAATTGCATGTGCTACCTGCGACAGCTGTTTCTAAACAGTATTAGTCAAACGAGTCATTTTAATCAAGCCAAACTGGATGTGTCTTGTTTAAAGGCAGCGATGCACGCATGCCTTTTAAAAGATATTAACTGTGATTGACTTTCTTTCTAAACCAAGTCTTAAAAAGGACCACTTGGTCTTTCCTTGTAAAGCTGGTACAATTGACTTTTACAGAGTAAAGGCAGAGCAATGACGTTTTCCAGGTAATCAGTAACATTTTCAGAGCTGTAAGTACTTATACTTGTTTGTGTATGCATGTACTCAAGGCTAACGTAAGTAACAATGAATAGAAGCTCATAAGCCACTAATTGTCCTCATGAAACCGGAGGCCTTCTAGCCACACTAGACTCCACTACTCCTGTCAGGTCAGACTGTGCATGTGTGCGTGTGTTTGTATTTTTCACTCACTGTCCTCTGGAAGAATGGATGAGTAAGGTTATCAGGGTGGAGGTCCCAGGGCACACACAGTTGAGGGCTAGCATGGCATACTTAAACTCTTCTTCACACACTACATGATCTGCATTGGAGAAGCGAAAACAAGCCAAAGCGCCAAGGTCAAAACACACAAGCACGAAGAAATCACTCATGTTTACTTGCAGCAGGTGTACATGGCGTAAGATGGATACAAAACCTGCACAGGGTAACGACTTGGTCACACAGAGGAGTGAGAGAGTAAGCAGCTGCCATTGGTTGGGCTATTTTATGCAAATACTGCATAACAATTGTGGTGGAGTCCGGTTTCACTACACTGTGTGATTTATCTCCAGATATGCATAGAGACATATAAAAATGAAATGATGCCTAAATAAGCGTGGCCAAAACCGTGATGTCTGGTATACTTACTCATAGACATAATTACGTATTAATTAATCTAACTAGCTAGAGCAACACAAGCTCATGAATGTAATGTTTTCATCTGACAAACCACAAGCTCCATTCATTGTCGCTCATGTGAGAAAAGTGTACGGCTGAACCATTCCTTGTTTTTACTGAAAATCTTAAAGAAAGACCTTTTTAACTTACTACTATAGCCTTCATTATTAATATTCCATCATCTTCATAAGATGTACCAGCCTAGGAACAAATAGAATTATAAAGGACTGCCTAGTAAACGAATGAAAGCTTCTGTTTCCGCCTTAAGTCTGTAACCAAAGTCATTCTAGGACAGACTAGCCACGGGAGGCCATCCTGGCCACACACCGGAGGTATTTCCAAACTGCTCTGAGTAAGAGACCTAAAAATCACATTAATATTTCAAACACATACTTGAAATAGCCGATAAAAGCTGACGAACTCGGATCAAATAACGAGACAAAAAGAAACGTTTTATAGGTTGCTCTGGTTAGTGAAAGGGAACCATTTGTCACGTGTGAACACACCACAGCACAGCACGCAGTGTGAACTGCGGACAATATTTTTCCTCATTTCCGAATAAAAATAATGTTCTTTAAAGCATAATTTTAAGGGAAATGACAAAACATCAGAATAAGAGAAATGGTGCAGTGTTTACAGAACCTGAAAAATTCAAAGAAAACTAATCTCTTGTTCATTCAAACAAAACGGCAATGACTACCTTTGACAAACTTCTAGTAGTGTTTTGCCATCCAACTGGTCACACTGCGAGAGGAGAGTGAATATAGGTTTTTCCTGTTTGTGGCTTTACCAGCAAGCCACTAGACTCTTTTTACTGAAGTGTGAGACTTTCTTTATGAAAAATATGCGATGTTGAGCATTACAAGGCTTCCTATTGATTTTGTAACCACTAAATGTCGGTTTGTGGCGTGACATTGGCTGTCATTACTGGTACTGATAATTCAACCCAATATGAGAAATCCATTTGGCTGAATTTGATCAATGCTGCGGACACGGCAACACAAGCTCAGATTAAGATGAGCGCTCAATTTTCGATACTATGCAGACCAACAATGCAGGCCTGAATTTATAGGAAAAAAAAAAAATCAAGCTTATCAGAAATACAATACTGGTCAGAAAAATCAGTTCTCCAAATCATTCGGCGTTAAAATAGGATAAATAATTACACACAAATCTTTGTGTACATTAAAGACAAAGCCATTCTCTAGCCGACGAGCACTGTTAGCTCCATCCCACAGTAAGACCCGGCATTTGATCCGTAATGAGTATTTAAGAGGCCCCCCCCTGCTTCATACTTCCATTAAGAGTGGCTGAGATAAAGAGAGGTCAAAGATGACCTGCCCTGTGTCCATCCTCCTCTCACTCCGCTGCCTGTGATGGGTGCTCTCTACACTGACCCTCCACACACACACACACACACACACACACACGCACAAGTGACCACACCGGGGCACAGCCTCCATCTTCATTTAAATGCCAAGGAGAGATGTGGAACGGACCCAGAAGAGCGAAGGAAACGAAGGCATTTATGATTTCTGAAATAAGTACGAACTGCTGCCTTTCGATAAAACAACATCTAGAGTCGAAAAAAAAACAGCCAGCAGTCCAGGTACCGACCGCTAACGACTCTTAAATTACTAAAGCGGCATTTCAGCTCGGCCCTACCGCATAAATATTCACAAATGTCTGCTAATTAGGAGAAAATAAGCCGATATGATTTTATTAACAGAACGGAGAAAAGGAAGCCTCTGGACACCTTCCTGGACGTTCTTCTTCTCCACATCTTTTATTTAAGGCAGTAGCACTGGCCTTTAAAACTCTTACTCTAACCTTGAGTGATGCCAGAACAGCTTTCTGCACAAAGGCACAACATTTCCCGTTCTCTGCAAATTGGCAAAATCCGAGGAGCTGTTATTGCTCGGAGAACCTGCCGTTTGGCCTCCTTTCACGGTCAAGATGATTTTGTTTTAAATCGCATTTCACTGAGCCTCGAGACACATTACATAATAAGGGAGTAGAAGCAATAAACGTCACGGTGCAGGACTGATGAAAAGGGGATGGAAAAAAACAAGCATAATTGAATGGAAATGGGGCAGACAAAATGGAAATAGTTACAAAAGCAAGAGGGCTGGCGCGAAAGGGCCGCGGGCTGTTCGTTGTCTGGACCTTAAACAATGGATTGTAAGATGAGTTTTAAATGTTAAAAATGTCGCTGCTGTTTTTTTGATTTGGCAGCTAGTTTTCGTTGAGGTCGGCGTGAGCAGGTATGCTTTGGAGACGTGGATGTGCTTTCCTTAAGGAGCGTCTCCGTCTTGGATGAGAACCCTGTTGTAATGATCTGGGGTGATGGGGGACGAGGAGGGATGCAAACGCAAACGCACAGATTTCATTTATACTAAGAAACTTACAAAACAAACAAAGACAAAAATACAAAGACAGACTGGGGAGCAACATACAGGGCAGGGGTTATGAATGGCCAACAAATCTTGAACACTCAGACACGGGCCTAAATACATAATGGTAAACTGGGAACAGCTGTGATGGGACATGGTTACAAACAGACAGGTGATCATACTGAGAAGCAGAGCAGGACAGTGGTGGAGCTTAAAACAAACTTGAAAACAGGGAGCAGGGGGATGAGCAGGACTCCGAAAAAAAACAAACAGGAAGCATGTGTTATACATCAGGGCGTGGCAGGAGGAGCGGGAAACAGAACAGGACATGACAAAAAGTGAGACACAACAGAGTGAGACTGCGACACCTATCCGCCAATTCTGTTACATAACAGACAATCACACTGGCTGGCTGAGGGCCGTCCTGCCACCCAGAGAGAGTGAAGCCAACTGTGTTGTCTTGGACTCACAGATGGCTGTGCATTACTGGGGAAACTCTCAGTCGTCCAACGCTTGTGTCACTCAGGAACTCTCATAAAGCTCCTGGTTCTGCTACAGTGAACTGGTAGTCGGGGGGTCGAGGAATGCCTTCGCTGGCACGTTTAGACAGGCAGGAACAGGCTAAAACTTCTTCACTGAACAGCCAGACAACTGAAAGTCTGACTGAATTTGCGTAGCCATGGGAGCCGGAGAGGAACCTGCATATAGATCTTTCTGCAGCTTTTCTGGCTTCTTCAGAAGACCTCCTTGAGATCGTCCTCCATAAATATTTCTTTGTACTCTTTAATAAATAAATAAATAGCACAGTTTTGACCCTTAAAAAAGCTTTGCCTGGTACAGAACTTTTGCATCAGTTCTTCCACAGCTTTGCTCCGAAGAACGCTTTCTGGTCAATCAGTCATCCTGAAAATTGATTTGATCTCTTTTTATGTTCACAATGTATGCAAACTTTAAAGGGGACATGTCTTTCTGGTCCTCTAACCACACCACAACTCAGACTGAGAACTCTCTAAAGGACAGTTAAAGTCAATTCTATATTATTAAAACTTGTTCTTTAAAGCTATTACAAAGCATTAATCGATGACCATTGCTCATGGAATCACACTTAATCTACATTATTTTTAGATCATATTATATCTTTGTGGTCATTTAAAAAATAACATTATTCCTTAAACCACTCAGAGTGGTCTGTTACTGTGATCATACCATCGATGGTGTGTTGAACTCAGCCTGCCTAGCCTGACCCATAAACTACACTGAAGTAATTCACATGGGCCCTCTTAGCTCTTCGCTTCATTATGCCAGTTCCGCTGTCTTTTCCTGAGATTGCACAAACCCACCGCAGCCTTTCTCCTGAGGAATTTGTATGAACAGAAAGCCTTCAGGTTTAAAGCAAAATTAATGGCCTGAGGGCTTGTTTTGTTTTTACAGTGCACGAAATCAAGTGGACAACAAGGCAAACTTGTGGAGGCCACTGAGGGAGGTGGTCCGAGTTTGTTTTTGTCTCTGTTTAGAGCATCTGAGTTCATTTGCACACAAAACCATGGCTCAGCGGTCTGAGACACTATTCTATAACTGTGGCCTAGGAGCAGCAGGAGCATATACTATCTTTTTTATCATGATAATCAATTCTGATGTTGAACTGGTAGGTGGGAGAAACTTGTGAAAAACTACATTCGCTTTGGGGTGGATGTTTTGGAGATGAGTTTACAAACGCTTTGGCTGTGGCGTGTACCTTTTCATCTTCATCTCAGTGAATAGGCCGACAGTGAGGACCGGTTGAGGAGCACATGGAGCCCCAATGGCTGTACGACATATTTGCTTAATGCATGCTAGGTACAAAATAGAATGCTGAATCGAACCATATAAACAATATAAAATCAAAGTTCAGAGTCATTTAAACACCAAAAAGGTTCTAATTGCGTATTTGCGTTGTTTCTTCTTTTTGTCCTTATTGTTCATTTGTTCTTATTGTTCATCTGAAGTGTTATTATTAGTATTATTATATTTAAAATGTGGCACCTATTCCCCTCATACAGTTTTTGAAATATTGGCATGGTTCCAAAACCAAAATGTCAGTTAATATCCTCTGCAGTGAACGTGTATACAGATTTTTGATTGGTTGATTGGGGCTGAGTATTGATTGTTTAAAGTTTAGATTTTTGTGCTCCGTAATGTAAAGGGAGAGACAGCAGGGGGGTGAGTCGCCTTAAAACTGTGTAGTGGAGAGAGAGTCTCAACATCAGGGTTCTGGCATGATTCAGTCTTACAGCACAGCACACTCATAAACAAGACATTCAAGACACTAAAGCCCAGGTGAGTTATAAAAAAAGACATGTGTCACTGTTCATTATGGTTTAATTAAAAATAATCAGCCCGATTGCGGCTACGTACACTTTTCCTACCCGGTTTCAGACGAGAGTGGTAACTCCACCTATTTTCAGCCAGCCTTAACCGTACATGACTTATTAAGAGACAGTGAGTTAACACTCCTCTTCTGCGGTTTTGTGCTGAAAGAAGAGTCAGAAGAGGCGCCGGTTCGATATCCTGCTGTGAGCAGAATTTTTATTTTAAAAAAGATTTTTTTTGCCAGACACTGGTTTTATAGCAACCACGCAATCACACTTTGCATTTTCTCATGAAAATGCAATCTAGTTTATAATAAGGGTTCTTTATACCGAAAACCTAAAGTGTTTTGGCGAATCAGTTTTAACACTCTTATTTTTAAGAGCTTATTAATGAATAAATAAGTTGCTGAATGATGCTGAAACGCACCAGACACTTCCTTCATGTGCATTTTTCTGAAAGAAGCGACATTTCAGTTGATCCGTGGGGCATAAATGGAGGGGGTGTGAATTGTGAATTTTGCAAACTGCTACGCTCCTGTCTCGAGAAGTATTTCAGAGAGGAAAGGAGGTTGGACATGGCTCTGTAATTTTTGCTATTGCTTCGGGTCAAGATTTTACTTGAGTAAACAAATCCGTCTAAGTGCTTTGGCTACATGGCTGACATTAAAGGGAAATGTATGGCTTCAGAGCTGCTGAAGCTAGAGGAGGGAGCGACTATGTTTTGTAGTTGGGGGTCCAGGATGCATGGGAATGCCTTCGCTGACAAGTTTAGACAGACAGGAACAGGTTTAGACGTCTTCACTGAACAACTGAAAGTCTGATTAAATGTTACTGTTGCGTAGCCGTAGGAGCCAGAGAAAGACGTGTGTATGGAGTTTCTGAAGCTTTTTTAAAGGTTCTGGCTTCTTCAGAAGACAGAAACACTTCCTCACACGCAAATGACAAAAATAAATAAATGTACACAGTTTTTACCATTAAAATAAAGGTTGTCATACAGCAAAGCAACAGTGGAAGTTTTCCCAGTTTGCAATAATGCTCGAGGTGTCAGACATCATGCTGAGCTTTGTTTACTGTTCCTCTGTCATGTAGAACCAAAGTTATTAGAATTTTAAAACTATGTAATAATAATAACGGCTACTGGGGTTTTAAAAATGCTGTCACTCGCAAATGCCCATAAAGACCAAAAATGTCCAAATTTGTTTTATTTTAGGTCTTAGAAACAAATGGAAAAAAACAAGATCTTTGAACCCAGGAGAACTTTCAGGATAGTTTACCCACAAGTGGGTGGGGAAAACCCGCAGAGGGAGGGGCTCCAGAGAGCGGCCACGCGGCGGTTCGCCGAGAGTAAGAGCAGCAAACGGTGAGCGTGTAGGAGAACAAACACTAGTTTTAGACTATTTTACAGTGTTTATATTTACTGAAATCAGATTTTACTAATACACTGAGTTCTAAAGGCAAAAGGAAAAAAGCTTTACCTGGTACAGAACCTTTACATAGTGGAGTTAAAACTTTTAAAAGTTTTACCTCCACTATGCAAAATGCCGTAAATGTAAATGTAATGTAAATGTAAAAGTCCTTATATGTACAAAATGCAGTTAATCAGTCAAGACATGTTTGGTGTCTGAAGTTTGGTTCTTTAGGTTAACGTAGCTAAAAAGTAATGGATGCTTAAACTTCACCGATTAGTCCTGAACAAACTGTAGGCCTTAATCATCACACACTTGGCTTAAAGATGTTCACTAATCCGTATAAGCCTTGTGTTTGTGGTTTCTGACACTGCATGACCTGCTGCTATCTATAAAAATGTTATCTTCAAAAACATTGCTTGGCCTGACCACTTTCAGGGCAAGGGTCACTTTGGGGTCTCTTTAAACTCATGATCTAGTCCAGGTTTTCAATGAAACAGGCTTAGAGATCACCAACATTTACTTCTAACTCCAGAAGATTCACAAAATCTTTGGGCTGCCCATTAGAAAACAGTGACAGACCCCCCTAAAGAAAGACTACTGATCTCAAAGCACTACCTCCACTAAATTTCATCAGTGGTTCAATATACCTGCACCATTAAATCATTGAGGTCTAAACTAAGTCCTTTGAATGTGAAAATATCTGTCTTGAAGTCAGAACTGTTCAGAAGTGTTTTGAGACGTTATTTTTAATCCAGTCATGATGAAAATATACATGCAGAAAAAACAAATGTTTAAAGATTTGCTAATATTTCACTATTGTATGTTTGCTGGTGGTTTTGAATTGTTAAAAAACGGCTTTGTTTGATTTGAAGAGATTATGACCTTTGGCACCTATGACCACTTTTATAAAGAAATGTGAGTCTAGTTTCCTGCAATGAAGCATTTCATAGTAATCCACTCTGTTTAACAACTCAACCACTGAACTAAGCAGAAATATACTGCGTTTCTCCATTTAATCACCTGGCAAAAACAGAGGAAGCTTTACGTTTCTACAAAATAAGAAAAAATTACTGCTTTTCTACCTACAAGCAGAAAGCTGGTACAGACTGAATGTTGAGAATAGGCACTTTTCACAGAAGTTGTGTAAATATGCGATATATTGAATTAAGGGCTGACGTGACGGAGTCACGATTCACATGGGTGCACATAAATAAAATATGCCTCATCCACACAACTGCTGTCTTTCAGTTTGGTACTTTCAGCAAGAACTGTGGTGATGTAACACATTTTGTCCATGTGCAACAGACTGGTGGATCATAAGCAGCATTTTTTTCCAGAGTTCTACAGCGGAGCTGCGTATGAAGCCCAAACCATTGCTGTCACTGGGAAAGGCTTCATTCAGTTAATATTTGTTCGTTCTGGTTCCATTTCCTGTCAGTTTTGGAGTCGTCTGACCTCAAAATACAATCAATAATAGCAACAGAAGGGGGGGAGCTTGTTTGTCCCATGAAAGCAAAGAAAATGTGACTCATCGGGTCTCTATGCCGGCCTATTTTTGGTGGATTTGGTCGAATTTGGTTGTTTTTCTGGTCCGTCTACTTGGTGGTTCCCACGTTCTGAGAAAAAAGCAACACATCAGGGAACATGAGCTTATTATTAAGGCCCCCCAACACACACACACTGAGACTTAGCTCAGAGGTTAAGGCTAACAAAAACACGCACACTCTTGTTTTCAGGCCCGAGAGAACAATTTGTTCCATTAAAGTCCGTCAATCTGGCGATTGTTTGTATCATTCTACAGTAATGCTCGAATAGACTATTAGCTACAGTGACAAACAAAAACAAATTACCAACATTTTACAAAGTAAAAACAACCAACATATCGGGACGTGACTCACATTTGTTCTCCTGTGAGACTGAACAAATGCACTAGCGGTGGTTGTTAGATACAGAAGCTGGGGTGACCCTCCCCCAACACACACTGTTAGAAAAAAAGGGTTTTCTATTTATTTATTTTTTATAAAAATGGTATAAAATGGCCTGAAAGTCCAAATATTTATTTTAGGGTGTTTATCTGATCTTCCAAACCAAGGTTCGTGTTTTTGTGTAAATTTGATCTGGTTTGTTCTGGTGATGATAACCTGCCTCAACTTCTTCTAAATGGCCGGAGAGTCCGAACCATACAAAAAAAAATGTGTTTACACTACAGGCGAATGGTCCATGGATCTAATTTTGCTTCTTTTGTCTGGACCACCGTCTGAAGCCCCTTTTGCACCTGCTATTTTGAATGGAACCAAAACCGAAAAGTCCAAAGGTCTTATCAGGACCAAACAAGGTGGGTGTAAATGAACCCTTAACTGAGTTTTAAATGTACAAACTACATTCACTTTCCTGGGATAAAAGGGGCTTATTAGAACCTTTTTGTAACATAACTGTTTAAGCAGAAAAATGACAAATAATTGGGGAATATGATGCAATTATATTCCTTTATTAAAGGTACCACCTCAGTGACCGTTTAGTATTTTGAAACCCTTTGTCAACGCCTTAACATTATTCTTAATTTTAAGGGAAGATGTGCTTTCACTTGGTGCTGTCACATAATAGTTTTTGCTGTTTATAAATTGTCTACTGTAATTCACTCGATAGGCACAATGACCCTTTAGTGTTTATTTTCCTCACGGCATGTTGTCGGATTAAAACCTCGCATCTTCTAATCTGAAATTCCCTGTATCTAATCCCTTTTGGGCAAACACACCATACTACACCAAGAAGAGATCTACTACCACCGCATTCAGCAACTTGTATAACATAATTTATGTGCAAGTCACTCTGGATAGGAGTGTCTAGCAAATGGATTCACGAATCTGAGATTACTGCAGTATGTCCTCTAGGTGAGAGGGGGTGTCCAACTGCATTCCTGGAGAGTCGGTGTCCCGCACAGACACACCTGGTTCAACTCACCTGTTAAATGCCAGGATTAGTGAATAACTGTGTTGGTTCTACGAAGGTAAATATATTATAAACATTAAAGTTATCACTGCATTAACTGACCGATCTGTTGCTATCAGGACTCTCATGAGGGCACATTTTTTCCAACTCTGTAACTTGAAAATGACATCATACCAATCTCGGGAGTTAAGTCAAAGGGGCCATGAGATCACTCTGAAACGCTGGAAATAATTACATTACCTCACCACCTCACATAAAACTAATCCAGTCCTGAAGACCCCATCCTCAGCTCGTGACTACGTCTCGCTTCCATGTTCATTTCTAGTCTAGGCACAGACTTGTGGCTTATAACAGAAGCTGCAGATTAAAGTGTGATTCGGAGACGGTGGGAATCAGGCCGTGCCAGACATGGGGGCTGATTACCTACTGCTGTGGGGCACTTTGTCAAAACGCAACATTTGAAATGAAATCAACTTTGGGGAAATTAGGTGTAACCTTTCAATGACCTGTTCTGCCAAGAAACACACACACACACACACAAACACTCACAAAGACATACACCAAATACATACACACACACCAAGGTCAAATAAGCACTGTTCAATTTCCCTTCATGTTCATGCCCTCATGCTCCCCCTTTCTGCTTTTTTGACTCTTCTACACAATCACATTCTTTTTCTCAGGTCTGATTAAACACCCAAATCAAATGACGCTCTACACTCCGTGGTCTCCAACTTTGTAAACCAACTTTATATTGCAAAGCCTTTCAGGAGCTGAAATATGCTGTTAGAAATAATGGAATGGCTATCAGTATGTGACCCCCTCAGTATCCATGCCCCCCGCTTTTGAGGAGCTCAGAGAGCCCCTCACCCCGTAATTCAAACACTGGGTCAATTACTGAATCAGCCAGTCATGGTACTCAATACAGTACACGCCCCCCCGCCCCACCCCTCTTTCTTTCTCCCCCCACAACAGCTTTTCATTTTTATTGTCCGCACATAAAGCGCTGGCGAATCGAGTGTGTGTGAGCTGCCTCCCCGCAGACAGTAATTACAGTGGCCCTCCTTAAACGGCAGCTCTAATTAAATCAGCATGGTGATCTCCAGCTTTCAACTGATCTGGCTATTGACGAGGCACCGGCCCGACACAAGGCGGAGAGCGGGGAGTCGGAGGAATATTTCCACAACAAAGAACAAAAAAACGAAAGAGTCTGCAGGAAAAGCCAATGAACTGGAAATCGCTGTTATTTAAGAATAAGCAAGGTACACACGGGAATCGCCAACCCTCCGATGCAAGGATGGGATGGAACACACACGAACACACACACACGAACACACACACGAACACACACACACACACACACACATACTTGTTTTTATACGTCGTGGGGGTCACCTGAAATATTGTCACAAAGTGGGGCCCCCCCTTTCCAAAGGTCTCACAAACTTGAAAAAAATCATGGATGTTCAAAATGCATCAGTGAATCATAATATCACTTCAAATTATGAATTAGACACAAAAACTGTTAAAACCCAGACTGGGTCGTCACTTGTGGGGACCATTTCTGGTATTTGTTAAGTGTGAGGTCCAACCTTTACACATCACCTATTTTCATTCTTAATGGGGGCCAGTTTCACACAACACATATCTTTAGT
>JBBJLS010000140.1:2564892-2580852 GCA_037577275.1 Bryconaethiops microstoma | reverse complement strand
ACACACACACACACACACACACACACACACACACACACACACACACACACACACACACACACACACACACATACACTTCTCATCAGCTGCTCATCACAGCAGCTTGTGTTTTCACCTTTCTAATAACAGTGTGAAATTCCCCTTCATGCCACTTCCTGGCAATCACTGCAGTAAGACGGCCTCAAGCATGCACACACACACACACACACACACTGTGCATTATGTGACCATGCATATGTATGTTTGTCTCTGTCAGTCCTTTCTTTATCAGTTGACAGTAATCTAGTATATGAAATAAATCAAGTAAAAATACGAACAAGATAAATATTAGTGCTAAGATTAGAGTGACATAAATACACACACACATACGTATAAAGGAATATGTGTATGCATTTAATACACAATATATACATATGTCATATATATGTATATACAGTATATACAGTAAATCCCGTGGGGTTATGTTCCAAGAGCACCCACGTATAGTGAAAAACCGCAATGTTGTGTTGTGCTAAAAAAAATACCTAAAAATGCCTATTTTTATAGTGTAAACTCTAAATATTGCCCTAAATATGCTCATTTTAAACTCAGCTTAACACTTAACCCTTAAAGAAAACGTAAAGGTAAACCCGTATCTGTACTGTACAGTTTAAACTGAACTGTGTCCCGTAGTACTAGAATGTAAAATACTGATGTTGCTCCTGTATAGACTGTACTGTAATTCATGCACGCGCATTTTCTTTGGTATAACCGGATAAATACATTAATAAATTAATTTAACTTGCTGTAAAAAAAAAATACAGGGCTTTAAGAAGAACAAAACGAAAAACACAAGAACACTCGAGACGGTCCATGTGGAAAAATCTGCACTGCAGCTGGGAGGGATGCATTACAGGGCAGCAGCCAATCAGTAGCAAGGAGAAATAAATAACGTTCTCAGATTGGCTACTTTCAAACCTCCCGCCTCTGAGTACAGCTGACTGTGACGTCCAGAGCTCGTCCGCCACGCCCCCTCGTCCTCATGCCGGTTGTTTGTGTTTGGGGCGCCGCTGAGCAGCGGAGGTTCATTCTGTTCAAGTGTCTGATTGCCTAACCGCTGCCCAAACATAAACAACCAGCAGGAGGATGAGTAGGCGTGGCAGACGAGGCAAAAAAATGCGGAGGATACAGCAGTTTCCGTGCATTTGCGGTGGTTTCCGCAAACAATTATTAGTTAGAGACTGAAGCTGTGACTGCTGAACCACGATTAAGCGGGGGTTGACTGTATATATATATGACATGTTTGGCATATGTGTGACCACTTGTTTATTTGTTTGTGTTTGTGTGTGTGTGTGTGTGTGTGTTTGGTGACTGGAATTCCACAAACATTACTCAGACAGCTAGAGCACAGACGGCCATCAAAAAGGGAGACAGCTAGAGAGAGAAAGAGAGAGAGAGAGTGGGAAAGAGAGGGAGAGAGAGATGAAGAGAGGTGGAGGGACAGATGGTTAGAGATACAGAGAGAGAGAGAGGTGGGTAGAAAAAGAAACAGAGAGAAAGAGAGAGAAAGACAGAGAGAACAGAGAGTGGGTTGGAGACAGAGTGTGCTCTCATCTCTAATTTTCACTCTGCTTGACTGGCTCTTTTTGGCAGTGTGAGAGGCTCTTCCTGTGCCAAAAGGCAAAAGGCAGCATGTATACACACACACACACACACACACACACACACACACACACACACACACACACACACACACAGTCCATCATAAACAGAGGGAGGAAGAGAGAGATAAATATTTATATCACATGAACACGTGTAATAAACATATATGAATACCAAAACTAAATCCATTGCAAGACTAAACTGTGCTGCTGAAATATATAGATCACATGTATGTGTATATAATGTACACATTACAGCCAAGCTAAAAGAGAATATATTGCAATATATGTCCAGTGTGTTACCCTGTCGCCGGTGAAAGACATTAGATCTATTCCTGAATTCCCTCCAGTATGAAAAAAATGAATGACAGAGTGCGAACAGACACAGGGAGGACGTGCCAAAATTCAAGGACACAGAGCATCTGCCTCCACACACACACACACACACACACACACACACACATACACATTATAACACCATTTTCCCCTTACACCTGACTGTGGGCTTGGAGTGGATATGAACGGTATCAGGATGTGTGTTCTGACCTGCAAACTTCACATGAAACTTATTCTCAGGTTTGAGAATCTGGACATAGAGAGGGCAGTTTGGTGCAAAGTCCTTCACTGCCCAGGCCCGGAGGATAGTCTGATGATCCTGAAAGAGAAAGAGGCCAACGATAAACAAGAATGTTCAAAAATAATCTCAGAAATTAAAAAAAAAAAAATTATATATATGTGTGTGTGTGTGTGTGTGTGTACATGTATAAAATCTCAAATACACAAGAGAAAGGACTTTAAAAATACATAAACAGAAAAAGAAAAAAGTGGAGAAAAAAGGTAAGAGAGAGAATGTTCATAGAAATATCTATTTCAAATTGCACACATTCAATGACAAAGCAGAGCTCGTACTGTGACCAACACAGAAGGAAGTGTATTTCCTAACAGAGCTCACCAAGTTGACCCATCCGTGCTCGGCTCATAGGCACATTCTCTCATAGGTACTAAAGATCAGCACTGAAGTAGCAAAAATCCCATTTAGCTTAACAATTGTGAATAGGCTGCACCTTTTCACCACACTGTATAGGCTGGGCCCTGCATGAAGCTCAGTAATATGGCAAAAAAAAAACAACACTCAGTGGTGGTACAGTGGGTAGTGCTGTCGCCCCAGAGAAGGTCCTGGTTTTGCTTCCTGGCTGCGTGGGATGACAGCTGAGGGTTTCTTCTGTGTGGAGTTTGCATGTTTTCCGTGTATCTGCACTGATTTCCAACAGGTACTACAGTTTCTTCCCAAAGTCTACAGACATGAAGAACAGGTGAACTGGAGATGCTAAACAGCCCCAGATGAGTGTGTGTGAATGTGTGTGTTTGTATGTCTGCCTTGTGATGGACTGACAGCCTGTCCAGGGTGTTTCTCTGCCTTTCACCCTGTGACTGCTGGGATAGGCTCCAGCACTCCCACCACCCGGTTAAGAAAAGCGGATTGGCAAATGGATGGATGCCATTTGCAAGCAGTAACACATTTCACATGCACATATTTTAACTGAGCTGGCTGGAATTAAAAAGGCGGGTCAATTAGAAATGTATTCAGCAGGAAAATGTGAAGCATCTGTCAAGAGTTTCAGGAGTGTAATGACAGTGATGAAGTTTTAGACAGGAGGAATGAAATGATTCAAAATATGATGTTTTCAGATGACTACACTTTTTGTCCTTCTCTTGGTCTCTGCTTGCTTTAACACTGTAATATGGCACTACTGGAGATGGGATTAGTTTTTCCTAGAGGGGCTTATGTAATGTAATGTGTGGGAACTGATTGGTCGATGGGTGGCACGGTGGCGCAGGGGTTAGCGCTGTTGCCTCCCAGCAAGAAGGTCCTGGGTTTGACTCCCGGGTTGGCCGCAGGGTCTTTGTGTGGAGTTAGTTTGCATGTTCCCCTCGTGACTGCGTGGGTTTCCTCCCACCACCAAAAACATGCATTGGGGAGAGGTCGATTGAGCACACTAAATTGCCCCTAGGTGTGACTGAGTGTAAATGGTTGTCTGCCTCTGTATGTGGTCCTGTGACGTGCTGGCAACTGTCCAGGGTGTACCCTGCTTTCGCCCATAGCAGCTGGGATACGCTCCAGCGTTAGAAAATGGATGGACGATTGGTTGATTTCCCACAAACAGCTCAGCTTGAGCGCTCCCAGGCCAGACAGACATACTTCCAGGTTCATCATAGAGAATGCATGCTGTCAGACTACAGACACTGCAGATATAGTGTTTAAATTGCTTCACAATTATTACTGTCAAAATGTATAATGTACACACACTGCAGATACATACTGTATTTAAATCACTCTACAATTATTACTACAAGACTGTGTATACTGCACACAATGCAGATTCACACTGGATTAAAATCACGCCACAATTATTACTGTCAGACTGTATAAACTCAACACACTGCAGATCGATTCTGTATTAAAATCACTCCACAATTATTATTGTTATACTATATAAACTACACACTAAAAATTCATAATGGATTAAAAATCACTCCACAATTATTGCTGTCAGACTGTATGAACTACAGACACAGCAAATTCATACTGGATTAAAACCACTTCACGATTATTACTGTCAGACTGTATGACCTACACACAAACACACAACAATTAAACTAAAATTACTTGTAAAACACAGTTTATTGTGCAGTTTGTAAAACTATTAATGCTAGAATGTGAAAACCAACACACTGCAGATTTCTACCTAAGAAAAGCCAAAACTGCACTATTATTATTAATCATTCATCCATGTTCTGAGCCACTTATTCCTAACCAGGTGCCCTATCCCAGCAGTCGTGGGGTGAAAGGCAGAGAAACACACTGGACAGGGCGGGAAGAAACCAGAGTAACGGGGGAAACACACATAGACACAGGGAGAATACGCGAACTCCACACGGAAAGGTCTCTCAGTCAACCTGCCTGGAAATCAAACCCAGGACCTTCTAGCTGTGAGGCGGCATCACTACCCACTGTGCCACCAGAGCACTTATTAGTGATTAAGCATGACAGCATAGTCAAATTGGAATCACAATTTGATCAGCAGTGATCACTTCAAAAACGCTCTTTCCCAACTAATACTAGACAAGCATCGCTATTGTAGTTTTGTATTTTATGGTAGTAATGCATTAGATTGGTTGAAAAGTGAGAAGGGAGAGATAGAACGAAGAATTGGGGCGATCAGGGAATGAAATGGAGAACAGAAAGAAGACAGTAAAGGTTTTTGTTGAGGGGCACATACTGCGGCCAGGCGGTCCACTTCAAACCGGTTACTCAGGATAAAGCACGCTTCTGCATCGTCCATTCTGCAACCAATCAGAGCAGAGGGATGAGAAAGGAGCAGAAACTGCACAGGGCAGCTAGAGAGACCTTCCTTAATAGATGTGAAAAGAAGGCGGAAATGAAGAGTGGGAGTGGTGGAGATGGAGAGGGGGTGGGGTTCGATGTTATAAGGTTACCAGTGGAAAAGGACAACAAATATACATCAGAGCTACACCAAGACTCTATTTATTACTGAGATGCTATTAGCAAAATGGAAGAGACAGATGCAGTATCATACAAGGCCATTAGTGATGCCTTTTTCCACGGGTCGCAGACAAAATATAATTAAGACAGCTCTTATCAAAGCCTAAGTAAACAATACATTGCACATACGCTGCTTAAGGGAACAACTGAATCTAATTGTCAACACTGATCATCATGAATAAAAGCCAGAGGCAGCCAGACTTCTGCTATTGCTGGTCATGTAAGCAGTTTTTAATTATTTCCTTACAAAACCATATAAAAGCACCCCTTAAGGTCAATCCTGGCACTGGGCCATTAATATTAACATTTTATTTTGTGGGGAGAGACAGTAAATGGTAATGAACTTATTAGACAGAGCAGAGAAGGCCATAATGATTCATGGTTGAAAAGAATTATTTTATGAAATAATAATTATTTGCTCTTTGATATCTACACAGATATGACAAAGCAAGCTATCCCACTGGTTAGACCTTCAAGAACTGCACTGAAGGCCTAATATGTGAGATTAACCAGAGATGTTATAAAGGAGAATATCGCTCTGATAAACTCATATCTCTCAACATGGCATCTGTTTAAAGGGAAGTACCGCCCTTCGATAAAAAGAGCCAATCAGTTCACTGGTAAAGCCACTGAGGGGATATGCTTGTGTGCAGTACTCCAACCTGAAAAAAAAAAAGTGTTTTTTGTGCATTAGTTGACCCATACAACACTACAAGCTACGCGGCTTTTGCCCAATTTTGTCAGAGATTTCAAAAATATGTTGGAAATGTTAATTTGGCTTCATACTTTAGGTCTATAGGGCTCACTCCATTCAGAGAGAGAGAGCAGCCCGGTCGTGGGGTCAAAATAACTGACCAGGTGCATTAGGAAGTCTCAGAGTGGACAGACGTAATCTGAGGCAGCCTCAGCAGTGAGCTGGATGTTAAACAGCAGCAGTCCAATTCCAGGGCACTTTACTGAGGGAGTCACTCTAAAAATGCTACACTCAAAATGAATGTATTTGTCTATTACAAGATTCAGATGTCTTTAATGTAGAATAGTAAAAGCAATGCCATTATTTTGTGGCTAAAATACAGCTTAAATTCTATAGGGATGCAAACAGAAACTTGCATTATAGTATACGTGCGTTTGTTCTTCATTTGTTGACTGTGTTTGGATTGTTTTACGGTCCAAGCTGAAGGCTTAGCTCTAATTGTAATGGTCTATTTGTGTGTTCAGTAAAAGAGTTCATTGAGGTTTAATGAGTTTAGACTGAATATGTCCAGTGATCACGTTCTGAGTTTCTGATTACATCACCGCACGCCATCGAGCGGGAAAAATATTAATCAATAATATCGCGTTTCACCTCCACCTCCCACCACCCCCTCCTTTCCCTGATAAAAAACACTCTACTTGCTTTTAGAGCCACTCTGATCCTGCTCAGTACTCAGAAATATGTCAAAGCACAAAAAAAATGTTATGATTTCCCATTCATGTGGGCTTAGCTAAGAGTGCAGTACTGCAATGTTCAGAGAAAAAGGGTCACACATTATACTATCTGTCAACTGGCATTTAGTGCTGTGTTTGCTGTTTTGGAAACTATTTTTGGAACTAACTTCTATACTTTTGGCCAGTAATGTTCTTCAATCATCTGATCCAGCTAATCAAAATCATTAGGTGCACCGAAATATTAGGCAGGTTTTGTAAATTAGGAAGTTCAGCTGAGGGGGGCATGGGAAGGGGGGGGGCGGCACAGGAGGGGGGCACGGGAGGAACAGTCCAGCGGGAGGGAGTCCGGGAGGAGGGGCCTGGTAGGGGAGGTCCGGGAGGGAGGGTCTGGATCTTGTGTTTTTTCCGTTTGTTTCTAAGACCTAAAATAAAATACATTTCTTCATATTTGTTCTTCATGGGCATTTGCGTGTGACACCACTTTTAAAACATCAGTAGCAGTTATTATTATTACATGTTAATAATAATTTTTAAATTACAATAAGTTTGGTTCCACATGACAGGGACACGAAACCAAGCTCAGCATGACGCCTGACACCTCAAGCATCAACACAAACTGGAGGAACTTCCATATAAGGAGTTGTTTTGCTGAATGATGACAATTTACCGTTTTTGTGCTGCTGGAGTGAATCCATGCCATTTGTGTTCTAAGTGTTGAGGAACAGTCAGCTAATGTAACCAACCACACCTCCGAGATAAGAAACACAAGAACAGTTTAGAAACAAGACTGAATGTGGTGATCTTACTTGGCCCTCATCAGGTCCTGGTCTTTGAGGGCAGAGCCTTGAAGGTAGATGACTCTCTGAGCCCACAGTGGGATGTGCAGGACCCTCCGTACCTGGACATCTATCTCCGCTGGACACAGGATCACCACGTAGTAGTCCTACCCACAACACATAGATGGTCTGGGTTAGAGGGGAGCACATTTAAAATCCAGCTCAGTTCTTGAGGCCTGGTCCTGTTCTTCCAGACTAGTTGCTGAATTAACGCCGTCAACAACAATGTCCACACATTGTTCACAGTAGGATGAAAGTAGGAATTTAGACATGCTTGAATGAATTTATGCTTTTTAATTAAAAAATGCATCTTCAGTGCTATGCAAATGTTTGGAAACCTCCAGTGAAATATGTTTGGAAACTGGTTTTACAGTGAAATAAGTGCACATCTTTTGCAGGGGACCAACGCAAACTTGAGTGTACAGTTTTTAATTTTTGAGTATAGATGCTGTATTGTAGTATTATGGTGGCAAAACTTTTGCACAGGCCATATTTTATGCTACATATTAAATTAGTCAAAAACAAAAAAACGCCACAAATGTCAGCAGCAAACAAGGCCTCGCCATCTGCTACCATGCAACAGAAATTACTTATAAGATTAATATTTAAATTGTTGTTTTATTTTATATATTACATTTTTGGAACAGGTATCAAATTGTACATAATACAATTACCAACTAATAATCCCTTTATATGTTTTCACCTTTTAAATATGAGGCATTTTGGATGTTTTATTATAACTTCCATATTTTTATACAGTGATACAATCTGTAAGGTTGCAGCGCGATACGTGAATATTTTCAAATGTCCGGTAATACAAAAATATTGTAGCCAGCTTTAAAGAGCTGCTAAAAATCCTACTATTCTCCTCTGCCTCCTTTTAAAGAGTGGCACTTCTATTGCACTTTCAACCAGATTTTTTTTTTTTTAATGCGTTCTTTAATAAAAGTTTTGTTTTCTTTTCACTTGATTTTGTTTGTTTTATTTCTATTCTTGTCAGGCAGATTAACAGGCCTTGAATCACCTTTCTGTGTGATAATGGACTATATAAATAAACTTGACTTGAACATCACGACACGCTCAGAGGAGGACACTGACTGCCAATTCTGATATGTCAGCAAACAGAAGCCCATGCTGGTGAATGATGTGGGGGGGGCGCTGCACGGGTTGTGTTGGTCATCCTCTGGTCCATCCTCAGTGATCACTTTCTGGACATAGGACACTCACCCTCACTGCTGTACTGAAAAAAGATGCACCTCACAGACAACAGCTGCTCACCGGTGGTCCTGTGGGGTTCCTGGGGCTAACAAATGAACAGATGGACTACAGTCCTTAATTGCAAACTACAAAGTGCGAGTAGAGATGGTCAGTAGAGATGACTGTAAGGACAGTACAGTGAAGATACGAAGTAGGTGCATCTAATGAAGTGACATTTCTGATCAAATGTCTGGAGATGCAAGCGCATGAGAGCAGATCCGCATTACAGAAGATGGAACTACATCACTATGACAACGGTACGTTCCGTCCCCTCTAGTATCCGAACGTCTCCCACGTCATCTGCACAGATTGCTTTTCCATTTGCACTTCAGAGTGTGTGTCACGTTTGTGTCATATGACACCCCCAGGAGGTGTCGCGGCAATCTGAATATAAACACAGACACGCCAGGTTACATGACCATGTGTACATACAGCCAGCTCAGAAACGTGTGGGATGTGATCGAAGAGAGAATGTGTGTGTGGGGGGAGTCCATTCAGAAATAGGTCTGGTGATTTACAGTTAAACTGCTATAATTCCACTGCCTGAACTGCTGCTGCCTCTGGCTCCTGATAAGGATTAACCCAGGACCCTAATGAGAAGAAATCTATACTTTATTCTACACACACACACATACACACACGCGCGCGCGCGCACACCCACATAAATACACATACATGCATATGACATACACGTTACTGTTCAAAAACACAGTTTTAGTTTTATTGACTGATAATGATAACATATCAGTTGTGCCATCAATCAGGTAAGTACAATATCAGTAGCTTACATCAGATTAAAAACATGAACCGTAACTGAAACAGTCAGAGCAACTACAGTTTGTCCTTATATTTCAATCTCATGTTGAAGATGTGGTCAGAATGAGTCAAATATCAAAACAACTCTGACAATATGAGGGGAGCAGATTAAAGGGAATTTCAGCTGATCATTTTCTGCACAATTTAGTAATTGAGATGTAATCAAAGGCATTCAAAGGAGTTTCATGTGAAAGGGCCCATTGTGGAATAAATGACAGACTTTGATTTCTTTACAGCGGTGGCGAATGGAACAAGGGTTCATAATATCAAAATCAAAAATAAAGCAATTTTCTTACTATCCAAACCCACCAGTTCATATATAAATGCACATATACGACACATCTATAATATTTATAACATACTGTATAGGCCAAAATATGCGCAAGCACTTTTGGAGGCATTACTCTTTCCAGACGTCTGGCTCCATTCACCCCTGCTACAAACATTTCTGACTCTTCTCTAGATGACACAATTTCACACCAAACCCTCTGAATGACCGTGCGAAAATCAGAACCATCTTATTATACAGAATAAAATAAACTTTAATGGTAGAAATAGAAGCTTTCTGGTGAAAGAAAAGCTCAGTTTGGCATGTTAGAAATATTTCACACATTTATATGTATACGGATCCATACTGAACACTACACTCATACATGTGCACACACATGCATGTATACGGACGATCACACACACACACGCGCACGCACACACCTGCAGTCTGGGATGGGCGAAGAATTCATTGAGGAAATCCATGAGCAGGTCTATCTTCAAGCAGCTCACACACAGGACCACGTGTTTCTCGGTCTGCGCTCTGTAGCGGCTGTAGTTCCCCCCAGATTTCTGTCTCTCCATCCACAGGAAGGCCAGCTGCTCAAACTGAGGAGAGAATTAAACCGGACATTAAAGTCCAACTCAACAGAGCAGCACTAAGGAAGCTGAAGGACAAAGAAAGTGACTCACCAACGCGTGAAACTGACAGTGTACATAGAAAACACAGTTTGGTACTTGACTGGGGTCCCTTGAGTATGTGTGTGTGTGTGTTGAGAATTGGTTTCTAAACACTGTTGGAGGACAAGAACAGGCTACAATGCAGTGAAGGACAACAATACACTCTTAGGACTGATCACACCACTGATGCACGTCGTGCACACACTGCTCTCCACTTCTGGATGAACTTTACGCAAATGAGCCGAGTGTCGAACAGTCAGACAGTTGATATGTGGCCCTGTAACTGATTGTGTCAAGCCCTCAACACTCGAACACAAACTGAGTGGGAGATATATCCGTTGAAAAATAAGCTAATATACTCCAAACCTGGAACATTGTCAAGTAGATTATTATTATTTAATAAAAACAATTTTAGACCTAGAACTCTGTACATTGTCCTGGGGACAGTGTCCTCCTCACACCATAATAATACTCATAACATAATAATACTCCTACCATAATACTCCCCCTACCATAATACTCTCCTTACCATAATACACCCCATACCATAATACTCCCCCTACCATAATACTCTCCTTACCATAATACACCCCATACCATAATACTCCCCTTACCATAACACTCCTCATACCATAATAATCCCCTTACCATTATACTCCCCATACCATAATACTCCCCTTACCATTATACTCCCCCTACCATAATACTCCCCCTACCATAATACTCCCCATACCATAATACTCCCCCTACCATAATAGATAATACTCCCCATACCATAATACTCCCCCTACCATAATACTCCCCCTACCATAATAGATAATACTCCCCCTACCATAATACTCCCCATACCATAATACTCCCATACCATAATACTCCCCTTACCATAATACTCCCCATACCATAATACTCCCATACCATAATTCTCATAATACCGTAATGCTCTTCAAATTATGCTACTATTCTACTCTTTATACTCAGGGCTACATTTCCTGCACATTGTATGTGTATAACTGTGCATGTGACTAAAATACATTTTGCAACATACTCAATAACCAACTCCCCACGTCCCTGAACATAACAGCAGAACTACATAATTACTGACATACTAATTTACATAGGAAACTACATTTACACTTGACAGAAATAGTTATATCAAATGTGACATAAATATGGCAACAATTTAAAGAAATGTTCCATCTTTGCACAAGAATCTTAACTTGTAGCAGAACTGATCTCTCGCATAATCTGCAACTTCCAGTTAATGATCTCCCAGATATTTGCCTCTGATTGACTCCTCTGCCTGCTGGCATATTTCAGTTTGGTCATTACTGTTGATGGCTTCCTCACTTGTCACTGTCAACACTCTAATGACGTCCAGTAGGCTTGGTTGTCTGAAAAAAAAACACCACTTTATCGTTGCAAATCAATGCTCAGGCACTCACTGCCATGTTTCATAATCCTCCCTTTAAAGTAAAAAACACCATACACAGTGTTCACAAGCATCGGACCAACATCAGTCACTGTCCACTCTGGAGAAATATTAAATATGAAATGTCGGATGTATTATTGAGCACAGCTTATTATTGCTGTCAAAAACAAAAAAATGTTTCTGTAACATACTGTACGGTAAAAATTGTTTAGATGAGATGTTTCTTCCACATTAATATAACTAAATATGCTAAATAAAACAAAAAAGAAAAAATACAAATACATTATACGGTAAAAAATGACTTTTTGTACAGTATATCAATGTGTTCCTTGTGGAAGTCCAGTATTATTGTTGTTCCCATCGGAAAGATGATTTGACTCGATCAGTCCTTCATTAAATTAAACCAGGAGCTGCTGATGGAGTTTCACAGATCCAAACAACGGCTGGAGGAACTGAGGAGGAATCTGGAACCGAACCTGTGTTCTCCTCACCAGATGATAAAATATCTACTAACTACTTTTTTACAAACTGAACAAATCTCGATACTTTTTACTGCTTACTTGTTTGTTTGCATTTATTATAATGTTAACTTTGCCAGCAGAAAGACACTTCCTCACATAGTGAGAAAAAATGGATTTACACAAAATGCATGGTTGCCTAAGACTTTTGCACCACATTTTATATCAGTGTAACATGATTTTATTGCTAGTCACTTTGGTAAAGTTGTGCTCTTATGTTTGCACAATATAAATGGCGGTTGCCGTTTTCAGACAAACGGGTCTCTCCAGAAAATCTATAGGCCATTAAAGAAAGAAAGATGGATGAGAACGGTGAGCTCCCTCCTTTGGCTGCTGTCGACTGGGGCGACACTGTGTATTCAGCATGGGGGATTTTATAGATTCACATAACAGTCTATAAAAAAAATCTATAATAAAAAACGTCTTCAACTGCACGGCTGGAGCAGTGTGGGTGTGAGTGGGAGAGGCATGGAGTGCATTAAGGGATTGTGTGTGAAGATCTGACATGCTCTTAACGGGGCCGGCGGGTGCTGTCTGATGATTGGAACACAATGTTTAGGGAAATATGGTGGAGGCGGGCACATGAGCAGTGTTGATTTGTGTCAGATTAACGTGTGCTTTGGGCCCTCTGTTGAAAGCAGAGGAAATGTGTTTGCTTGCCGTAATGTGTCAAAACGATTTGGGGGGGGGAGGTGGGAGCAGTAGGTTGGCTGTAAATATGCAATACCAGTTGGGTCCACAAGAAGCCGAATCATCAAAACACTTCAGCGGATGAGTTTTTAACGCGAGAAATAAAATGTATTTTTTTAATTCTATGAAAGAAATTGATAGCTACAAGATCCTGGGGGCTGATTCTACTAAAGCCCTGGATAATGTAATGTTAGGATTTTAAATCATACTGGTATGTTCGGTTCTGCGAGAAGGAGAGCGTCGCCACTGCCACGATCGATAGGTCTGGGGGAGCTGAGGGTCTGATATCAAACTCAATACTAAATTTTTAGCATTGATTAGTATCTGAGAATCGATTTTTTTTGACAACATTAGCAAACACACACACAATTCTAACTTTGGAAGAAGAATGCACATCCACAGAAGCATAAACAGAGGAATGGTGTGTATGTGTGTGTGTGTGTGAGAGAGAGAGAGAGAGAGAGAGAGAGACAGACAGACACGGGGGGGCGAGCCGCTGTAAATGTCAGCTGGTGTTTGTGGATGAAAGGGGGGTGAGGTACAGCCACACTGGACCTGCCCTGCCATTTCCACTTCCTGCAAGGCAGCAGAGGGAAACCCTCACAGTGCACATCAAAGTTCATTCCATCCTCCACTCTCACAGTGTGTGTGTGTGTGTGTACTGGTGAGAGACATGCGAGCTGGCTAGGCCTCAGGGGGTCATTAGTGGGCCGATGCCCCACCACCCAATCTTCATGTCCTACTACACCTACTACTAATTTTTAGCTGCTTCCACAGGAGCACCCGGCAAAAACAGAATCAAGGCTTCCCTTTAATGTGCATTTTAAAGGGCTACATCGATCAACACTAGCTGCGTTATGGCTGTCCTGTATGTTGTGAGAGCATGAATCAGCAGACGGAGTTCCTGAACAGGTGGCTCATCGGTGATTGGCTGCAAATGTGGCTCTCCTGTTGATTCTTTCCTGAATGTCAGGCACCGCTGGGAAGATCTACCATTGATTTTTCACCCTGTATTTTCCTCACATTATCCAAAAACAAAACATTACTTATCTGGCTACAAATGTTGTCACTGAGGTAAAACCCTCAAATGTACGCTTTCAGTACTTTTAGTTAGGAAAAATAATAGGAACATATTCCATTGTTATGCACCATTTATTTCTGCCACTGGACATGCATCTGAGTGTGTGTGTGTGTGTGTGTGTGTGTGTGTGTGTGTGTGCACATATGTATGCTATCGCAACAAAATAGTTCCATACGTTCTACTCTCTTTCAAGCAACATTGAAGCATTTCAATTCATTATTTACTTCTAATTTTCATTTCAATCTAGACACTTGCCCAACTGCACCTGATGACTGGGACCCCCCATTACACTAAACTACCAAGCTAGGAGGGTGAGGGCTAGCATATGCTTCTAGAATCACATGAAGTGCCACCACATGGAAGAAAATTCCATTTTTATAGCATTAATGAAGATGAGGAAAAAATAAGAAACCACTGCAAATAAGAGACCACTTTTTCTAGAGCTGTATCTGCAAAAAGGATTTTGGTGACTATTGACTTCTAGTGTTTGTTAGCAGAGTTAGCCTTGTAGCACCAGCGCTATACTAAAGAAGTACAATTTTATCACTAAACATGGCTGGAGGAAAATGCCATTTTTAAAAAGAGTCCTAAACCACATACACAAGTCTGTCCCACCTTAATGAAGAGCTGAAAGTGGTTTGAGTGGGTTGAGAAGTGGAATGGCTTTGGTGAGCACTGATTTCTGATGTTAGCCTAGTGGCTCCACTTCTAAACTAGAGAAGCAAAAATTGGACCGCAAACATGCCTTAGTTGATTTACTACATCTGGGGTAAACAGAAAATTGTGTGAATTTGATTTTTTCACCAAATGACTGACATACCAGGTATGGACAGGCCTGAAAACTCTGAGAAGGACAGTAATAGTTACATTGGCCTACTTCCAGTGTTTTCCAGCCATGGTCCCAGAGGCTCCACACATTAAAGTGTTTCCCTTCTTTAACACACCTGTTCCAACCAAACAACTCATTAACAGCCTCTTACTGGGCTGAGGAGGTGTGTTGATGCAGAGAAAGCAGTAAAACGTGCAGAGCAGGGGGCTTTCAGGACTGATAGGTATCCACAAGTGCATAAAAGTGTGACTGTGTGTGTTTTACATACGTTTTCCCCTCCACTTTTAGAATCACAGCCCTCCAGGGAGTCTATGGTGGTTATGAATGCATGACACTGAGTATGAGTGTGTGTGAGAATGTGCTTGTGCATTTCTGCCCATCAGGGGAGGGGTGTTAGACTTTGGATTATATGCTTGTGTGTTTGAGCGTCTGTTTCTGTGGGCGAATGTGTGAGAGCAGCCAGCTGTGTAGATTCTCAAGGGCCTGAAGACACAAAAGCAATTCGCCTCAACACTTTTGCCATCATAGACAGATGCTGGAAGCATAAAACAGATATCAAAAAGTACAACAGCGAGAAAGCAATTTCATGACTTGAATCAGTCGGGCTTTCGCGGCAGATGCTGCATTTTGAGGTGTGAGAAATGCGCTGCAGGAGAGTTTTTGTTGTGTTGCAGTTATTCTTAGGCTCGACACTTTGTTGCAAAGTTACACGGACCGCCTGCTGTAAGCTAAAACCGCATTTCAGCTCTTTGTCTTCCACAGTAGAGCTGATTGCACTAGATCAGCATAATCATCTCTGTCAGACTTTTGGACCAGGAAATGCAGAACATCACTCTACATCACCTGCCTCTCTACCTCACTGTATCTCACCTGCCTCTCTACCTCACTGTATCTCACCTGCCTCACTACCTCACTGTATCTCA
>JBBJLS010000140.1:2542105-2564792 GCA_037577275.1 Bryconaethiops microstoma | reverse complement strand
CCTCTCTACCTCACTGTATCTCACCTGCCTCTCTACCTCACTGTATCTCACCTGCCTCACTACCTCACTGTATCTCATCTGCCTCTCTACCTCACTGCATCTCACCTGTCTCACTACCTCACTGTATCTCACTACCTCACTTGCCTCTCTACCTCACTGTATCTCACCTGTCTCACTACCTCCCTGTACCTCACTGCATCTCACCTGACTCACTACCTCACTGTATCTCACTACCTCACTTGCCTCACTACCTCACTGTATCTCACCTACCTCACTACCTCACTCTACCTCACCTGCCTCTCTACCTCACTCAATCTCACCTGTCTCACTCCCTCACTGTATCTCACCTGTCTCACTACCTCACTGTACCTCACTTGGCTCACTACCTCACTGTACCTCACCTGCCTCTCTACCTCACTGTACCTCAATTGCCTCACTACTATTTGAGTGCAATAAACCATCAATCAGCCTTTATAGTGTCCAGCTGTGCTTTTCGTTTGACACGATGTGATGTCCACGTGAGGCTTTTTAGGTTTTGAGAGGGGTCAGGATGCTCAGCTACACACCTGAATGGGCAGCACAATAAGTGCTACACAGATCATGATGACCACCAGGAGCTGCGAAGGCCAAATTTGTGGTGTGACGTCTCCGAATCCCACAGTGGAGAAAGTGACCACGCAGAAATAGAGCGAGTCAAACAGGGTCAGATTATTCCCTGCTCGCTCCAGATGCTGAATACCACAGATACTGAGAGAGAGAGAGAGAGAGAGAGAGAGAGAGAGAGAGACAGAGAGAGAGAGAGAGGGAGAGTGAAGGGGGGGGGGGGAGTTAAATATGATTTTAAAATTGATCTATCTGAACTTTTAAACAAAAAGGTTCCAAGGGATTTGCATGTGTGTGTGAGTGTGTGTTCACATGGTGTGGCTTATCAGTGTGTGTGTGTGCGTGTGTGTGTGTGTGTGAGACTCAGTGTGTGTTTGTTCAGTACTGAGGGGCCAGTCAGAGTCAACACTGAGCTGTCAATGGTGAAAAAGGCCACAAACCCAATACTAATGACACACCAGCCCTGTCTCTCTCATTTTCTCATAATCTCTTCTTTCTATCTCTTGCTCTTTCTCTACCTTTCCCTCAGTTTCTCTCTGTTTCTCCTAACTCGGTTCAGGTTGCTTTACTGGTGCATCTGCTTTTCATACACCAGAGGGATCATTTACAGAGAATTACAGAGATAAGTTATTTAAAAACGGTCTCTTTCTTGCCCTCTCTCTTTTTCTCTCTCTCTCTTCACTCTTCCACTGTCACCAACACTCTCACTCTTTTGTCTCTTCTTCCTTCTCTCACTGTCTCTCTCTCTTTCTCTGTCTCTCACATCCCCTTTCTCACCCTTTCATTCTCTTTTCCTCCCTCTCCATATCTCTCACTTTTTCTGCCTTGGTCTCTCTCTCTCTTTCTCTCTTCTCCATTTTTCTTCACTCTTTCTCTGTCACCCTTACTCTCTCACTCTCATTCTCTTAGTCTCTTTCCCACTCTCTCACTCACTCATTCCCTCTCTCTCTCTCTCTCTCTCTCTCACCCACCAGGTGAAGATGAGGCAGAGGAGGGTGCTGATTAGGATGAGCACCTGGTTGAACATGGCTGAGTGGGTGCGCTGGATAGCTCTGTGCAGGTCATTCTGAAACACACACACACACAACACATTTAACCATCATTTTATGCATCAATTTGGCTCTAAAGGTTTGATCTTTAAATTTCCCATTAATGGATCCTTGTCAGATTCCAAAAAGGAGATTCCAAATGTTAAAGGAAATATATTTTTTCTTGAAACTGGGGACAATTTTCTTGGTAATTGGGATTCATGTCTTGGGATTTGGGATCTTCATCTCATGTTCTAGATTTTGTTTTGAATCTGTGATCCTTTTTTTTGGGAAATTGGGATCATTTTACCAGAATCCATGTTTTTTAAATCCTTTTCTTTTCATTTGGGACCATTTCGGAAAAACATGACTTGAGAAGTGGGCGAAGGAAACGCTGAGCAGCGGAAACGTAAATGTCAGGAAAGCCGGCGGATGAAATCACTTTACGTAAGTCAGACAGTCTGAGAGGCTTAGAGAGACTTACAGAACGGGATTTCGCAGAGAGAGAAAGAACAAGCTAGAAAAGATAGAAATGCTCTAATAACATGTTAAAGGCATCACCAGTCACTGACGTTTCATTAACAGGATTATCAGTGCGGCGCTTTCATTCCATTTCAGATCCTCTCTATAGCCGCCCTTCTTCAAAGGAAGAAGCTCCACATAACAATTTAGTAGGTTTGCTGCAATCATGCTCATTTAAAAAGCAAAAAAAAAAAAGAAAGAGCAGCTACGATTTCAGCTGGAGTTCATGCTAATGCGCCTAATTGCAATTTGGCTCACGCTGGTCGGACTGTATGTCAATTTTACTAATTTGCAGTTTGTGCTCTGAGAGGCCTGCTGGTACTTTTTTCCCGACAATAACAACTGGAGGAACAGAGCGGCCAGGAGAGAAAGAGGTGAGCTTCGCCCACAGGACAAAAACACAGCATTTGTTATTTCTTACGATCATGTTCTCCAGAGCGTGTTTGGCCAGCCAGCAGTTCAGAAAGACGGGGATGAAGAGGTTTCGCAGAGAGGGCAAAATCACCTGCCAAGGTCAAGTAAAAAACATCTTTAATATCCAGTTATTACTGGATTATCAGGACCATCAACTGTTGTCATATGCAAAGGTTCGAACACATCCAGTAAAATAAAAATACGTAAAAAAAACAAAACAAAAAAAACACAAATATATATATATATACATACATACATACATGTATATATGCCACAATAAAGTAATGAAGTAGTTCTCTGTGGAGGAGGATGTGTTATCAACAAATGAAATCTAAAATGATTTTTAAATAATTTAAATTTTGTAAAAAATAATTATTAATTTTTACTTGCATAATTAACTTTTTGCACAGTGACTGTATGCTCTTCCCTTCTAGCCATCGCTAAAATAAGATGGGCCCGCACAGTACATGGCATTTTACCCCGAAGGTGCACTCCTACAGTAACTATGAAAGACCCTAATTTAGATTTATTGTAGAAATCATGTGGTGACTGGACATAGTTGTGCAGAATGGGATAACACTGCACATATCACCCAAATTGCATAGATTTATGATCACAAACATATGAAATACACATTACATATAATATAAGGGTGTTTCTGTGTGCAGCTCGTATTTGTTAACCCACATGGCATTAATGCAGGTCTACAGCTTATGTATGGAGTGCGAGTGGACACTCACAGTGATAACGAAGGGGACGGCGCTGATCATCTCGAGAATGAATGGGACACGCAACACTTGCTCCCACACGTTGCCCTGGAAACACAGGAAGAAGCTCAGAGTCTGAACGTGTCGAGGGCGGGGGGGACACGCACCTGTCTGTGGGATCTCAGGTGATTGGCAAATCCGAGTTTGGAACTATTGAGTAGAACCAGGAGCAGACTCAACAGGCTACAAAAGTGTTCTTTTGATAGTTCGGTAATTTATTGTTGGAGCTTGTGAAGCTCCTTAATAATTAAACAAAAACATGTAATTCAGAACATTGTATTAAGAACATGAATACACAGTGTCACTGATGCAAAGCACCACTTTTATGAAGCACTTAATGCTACCTGAGTTGCAATAAGTTCTTATATTACTTTTATAGATAACATAAACGTCAGCCTAATAGACAAGTTGGCACACATAAAATAGTAAAAAAAAAAACCTATTTCTGTCATTTACAGAAATGCTACAGTTATTTTAGTGATGCCTTTGAAGAACCATATTAACCGTACTAAGGACCTTCCTATAATGTAAAGGTTCCTTGCAAAATGTATGGCTCTTCAGAGAATCATAACTTTATGTGGAGGTTATTTAAAAAGGCACTTTACACTCGCTTACCTCATTTACAAAAACAAAAAAGTAGTTCTTCTATGGCATCCTGTAAAGAAACCTTTCCAGCACCTTAATTGCAAAGAGTACATTTGAACCAATATGCGTAACGGTGAGGTGCTGCTCCCTCTTGAGTCGTCAGCACCCTCCCAAGCATTATTTGCAGTTTTCAGCAAATAATGCAAGCACTAAATCTCATCATGCTGGGATGGCAAGTATGAACTTATTGAGTTCTGCACTGGCAGTGATGCTGTAAGCATTTTGGAGATCTTTGGAATATCAAATTGCCTATATTAAACTGTGCATATACTTATATGCTTTTCAGATGTTAAACGTTGCAAAAACCTGAAGTTTAATTCCTTTTAAAATCCATTGCTTATTTGATGAAGATACAATACTAAACAGCACGTTAGAAATGAGGCCATTCACATACATCAGTTATAAAAACATTGTAACAAAAAAGTCTAAATTCTAAGAGAATAAGAGAAGTGTTAGAAAATAGTTACATAAAACGAATGACGACTGTTTTTTGTACAGAAAACCACACAAATGTCACAAATAAAAGATAAGGATAGGGTATCTTTTACAGATACATATAGGATATGAACCCTTTGTGGTTTTGTTGGTAATAACTGCCACATCAGGTGTCATCCCAACTGGTCCCTTGTGGCACTTTTCCACAGGCACACAGAACCTGTGCTGTACCTAAACTGTACTGCGATGGCATGGAGGTTGTAGCAGACTTTGATTTTACGTTGTATTTTAGTTTTGTAACTGTGCTGCTGACGCCCTGGCAGCGCCATGGTGACACAAAACCATAGAAATTATTTTTATTCCTAAACCCTGCACAACATAGAGGCTTAGGTTAAAGTTGTTCTGTCAAAGCTGCTTTTGTTTTTGTGGTCTTTTACTTTTTTAGAGTCTTGTCTTCTCATAGTTGTACATTTCTTTTCTTGCGATTGTTCAGCCATGCGATGAACACTTAACCCAGCTGACTTGTTACTGATGCCCTGGTGCACCTCCACATTTCTCTCAGTTTCTCCCACTGAAATCTATCTTCAGCCCAAACAGGCCAAACAGACAGCGGTGCTTGTACTTTGTCGACGTCCCAGTTGTTAGTTTGTATCTCCATTGTTGTTTTTTCGCTAGTTGTTATTTTTTTGACCTATCAAAAAGCAGTGACTCAGTCGGCTCCCGCCTTCGAGCAGCGCTGTGATAGCACAGGTACAACTCAGGTACGGGTCGCTTCATTTGTAATGGGAAAACATTTGTTTGCGGAATGGAGCGGTTCCTTGTGCCAGTGGAAATGTATTTGTTGCAGTGGAACTATATTTCAGGAGAGCTTGTTTAGGTTTGGACATGGAGATGCTACACTTCGTATCAGTATCGTAGTCAAAATTCTGGTATTGTGGGAACCCCAGATGAACCTGACCCACACCAGTTTGGGCATAGGCGATGATTTGGTCATTTCGGCAGAAATCAATGCAGCTTGGGGAGAGTTGAGACAGAGCGAAAGAGAGAGAGCGAGAGAGAGAGAGAGAGAGAGAGAGAGAGAGAGAGAGAGAGAGAGAGAAAGAGAAAGAGATGCTTGAGGGAAGGGAGGGAGGATCGACTGCGGCTGACTTCAAAGGTGGCGTGAAACTCAAAGGCTCTGAAAAGGAAGGGCATGCCTTCTGCTCAGTTCTTCCACTTACTCAGCCAGCACAAGAGCTCTCAAAAAACAAAGAGCTGATTGGTACAAATGTCTCTCTTTCGCATATACCCGCCCTTCTCTATTTCCTCCTCCCTTCTTTCACTTTGATCCTGCCTTCAACACTGAAGCAAAGCAATTGCATCTGAGCTGAAGTCACATTGAGGCATACATTAATCCACGGGACCGTTTTCCCCACTCAGCTTTTGAGGAGCCCACAGACGCCCCACCTTCTTTTCCTTATTCTGAAACTGGTCCTTCCTTTGGAAATGAAAGGCACTCTGATTCCAAGGAATTCCCAACATATATGTCGTGGGGAGAATCCCCATTCCCATTTTCAGAGAGAATGCGGAGAGGCTCAGCCCCTTCACACCCTCAGTTTCACTCAGGAGAAGGGGTCTACCAAACCGCGAGCTTCCGGTAGCGACATATCCTGAGATTTTTCATCACAACATCTTTGGGAAGAGCTGGCCTCCAATCAAGACCAGTTCACAAGTACGACTTTTCCAGACGCAGTGCAACCTTCACATCATGTTCGATACATTTTGGTTTAAACACTCTTGTTGAATATGCCCTTGTGGATTCATTCATGACAACAAGACATACAGAGTCTCAGAATTAAGAAATTATAAAAGGAATTCATGAAGAATTACCTGCTCTGCACACTTTACTTAGAGTGCCAGAACTATTGTATTGTTTAATGTAAGTTTCCTTACTTTAACTGAACACTAAAATATGTATTAAACATTATTAATCAATTTATAATAATAATAACAGTAATAAGAATTTTCTGTATTATTACGATCACTGTTATTATTATAGTTGCAGTTTGAATTGTAGTGGTTTGAGGTGACCGAAGAATTGTTAATAAAATAGGATGCATGAGTGTTTACAATTCATATTTGAAAAAATTGCATTTTCCCCACCACAGCTTGGAGAAACTCTTGTTCTCTTGGTTTGTGACCTTTAGGTAAATTTAGTTTGAGAGCACCAGTTTACAGTAAGCACTTGCATGCCCAGGACAGTGGGTGATACTGTAGTACAGCAGTGTGGGCAGTGTGTTGCCGTGTGTTGCAATATGTGTGACCCACCTTGTAGCTGAGGTACACCAGCAACATGGTTTCTGAAAAACTGATGAAGGCCACAAGCACCTGGTGGGAGAGAAACAGAACGGAGAGAGATAGTGAAAGAGAGACAGAGGAGCGAGCAGACAGAGAAAGAGTGGGAGGACTCGGGCATAATGCCGCTTACTCTGAAAAAAAAAATGGGCCAAGTGGCCAAACAGCAAGAGGACAAAACAAGTACAGACATACACCTCTTATGTGTGTGTGTGTGTGTGTGTGTGTCTGCCTCTCTGTCTGATTGGGAATCTGGGTTATGTTGCATTCATTTTGACTGAACGGTTGTTTTCGCCTCTGCACCTTTCAGTGATGCTGTGTGACATGGTCTGTGTGTGCATGCATATGTGTGTGTGTGTGTGCGGAAAGGTTAATTGTTCTGACCTGTAGTGCCCAAAGCGGCAGAGGTCTGTTCACCCAGATAATGAGGGACCTGGTGACACGGGGAAACAGAGCGGAAACAGAGCAACACACACACCAAGAAAAACAAACATGTCAGAAACGCTCGGTTACACACAATGTCACTGTTTCCAATTTACACCCTCCTCCCCTCCCCACCTCACCCTAAATGTAGTCAATCTGCCAACACCTGTATGATTCCCCCTTTAGACTGGAGCTGTGAGGCTAATGTAGCTAGCAACTGGTGGAAGCTTATAGCCCAGCAATTAGCAACTAAATCATCACACGCTTGCCTCAAACCATGTAAAATAAACTCAAACAGACTTTTGGGCCCTGAGACACTAGGCAGGATGTCGGCTGTTGGACGCGATCCGGCTGTCAGTTGGCTCCAGTCCTTCCTCGTCAGCACTGTTTTGGCTGTTGGAGTGATGGCAGTCAGTCGTGAGGGACGGCTGAAAATCACTACATGTCCTAAACTGGAACCGGTGTTATACCACTTGAAATCACTGGAGTGATACCCTAAAAGTTGGCCTTTAGAATCTTTAGTTAACGAACAAAACTGCAGTCAATTCTTCGGCATTAGCTTTTGCTCCAGGATTTAAGAAAATTTGGAGTCACAGACATGAGTGTGTACTGGTCACTAAAGGGCCCATAAGATGGAAAAACTCCATTTTCTTTCTAATTCATGTACATAAACACTGTCAAAAACTTCAAAACATATCACTTTGATCTCAATCCTTATATGTTGCTTGAGCTGCAACCAGTGTCACCAATCAGAACAGACTGATTTACTCAGAGTTCAGCAACAACAGTGGGGATAATAATGGGGATAATACTGGGGAGTAATAATGGCAGTAAATGTTGTGATTAATATTGAATTTACCATAAAATAGTAATGATTAACTTAAAACGTAATCAGAACAAATTAAAAAAAGCCATGGGAGTTAAGTTACATGTTTGTCTTCATTTATCTGACCTATCATTGATCCAGTTTGAATCTTATATCTCAGCATTAGCACGGAACCATAATTGACAGAATGAGCATGTGTTGATCAGAGTAATAAATAAGGGTCTGGGTGGGCCGCAGAACAGTTTCGGATTTCATATCAGGCTGCAGCATTGTTAAGGTGAATGTAGCATTATGAGTCCTGGACAAATACTTTTATTGGTGCAGCTTGGTGTGTTTGCCCAGATGGGGCACAACTGAAACCCAGTCTGGTGAAGGGAGGACAGTGGTATTTTCTTTTAATCTGAGAGAAAGAGATAATCAAAATATGGGCCCTTTAACTACAGAAAAGTTACAAAAAAAATACTCAATAAAAAGCATCTAGCATTAAAAGCCTCTGTTATTCTAATAATTTGAGTATATGTTCTTCAAATGATCTTCCTTGGCATGAATAATGATTCGACACTTTTCTTTTCCACACTACTGCTAAGAAAATCTTTTGTCCTAAAAATGGTGCTGAAATCACAGCAAGGTGGTAAAATTGGGTAGTTTTGGCTTTATTCACAAGGTAAACCTGTCACAATTATTCCCACTGCGTTCCTCTGAACGAACCTACTTAATCTTTAGTATCTTACACCACAGCAAACCACAAAAAGATGCTCAATTTGATATTAAAAATAGCTTGAAGGTGTCAGGCAGTGTAAAAACACAGTGGGAATATCCTAAATGTGAACAAAAATGCATTTCCAGACACTTTGTCTTGGCTTTATGCATGCTATTTATGCACAATCCATTTTTCTGTGCCGCAAGGATGCTCCCCGGATGCTGGGCTGATCGAAAACGGACAGTGGGCTTGTTAAGAACGGGCTCCAATCGACTCTGCGTTAATACGGCCAAATAAAGCAGGTCGTAACAGCATAGCACGTCAAAGCTCAGCGTGAGGAACAGCTTGAAGGGTTAACGACTGTGTGAGCGCACACACACACACAACCACTTTCTCTTCTGAAACAGAGAAAGAGAGCACTCACCGGCTAAATATAGCCTTTCATTATCATATTGTGAGCCCCCTTCTCCTCTGTCGTGTTCAGTTGTCAATAAGTCAATACATCAGCAGGCATGAGAGCAAGCAGGTCGAGGAAAAATCTAACAGATTCTTAGAACTAGGGGTTGTGTGTTTTAAAAGCAAAACAACATTGCACTCACTATAAATGTAGTCGATTAGCCAAGACATATTTGGTGCCTGAAGTTCAGTATCGGAGCTACCAGGCCAGTGCATTAGCGTTCTCCTCCAAGATGCAATGGTGTGGAGGACACATATGCGAGACTTCACCTTCCAAGCTTAGTAGCTTTGTGTTATCAGGGGAGACCTAGATAGCTTGTGGGATCTGACCATGGCTTGGAAGATAACTGGGCCTATTTCGACAACAGCAGGCTTGTTGTTACTTCACGGGCGTAGTTACTTCACGTAAATTAGCGTGGCTGGGAAGTTCCCCCCCAAAAAACAGGACTTGTTGAGAGGAAAACCAGTTCTGCTAGCCTAACAGTAGTGTTTTATTTGCTTGTGTTATCGGTTGGGAGTTTGCGGTATTCGGTTCGGTGGCAAGTTTTGCTGCAATCCAAAAACAAATCATCCTCCGATGTGCACTCTCGTTATAGTATCAGTTCTGGTCCAGCAAGACGAGCTGCAGGCTGCAGAAAACTCCAGGAGGACATTAGCAGAATGCCAGAAACCACATAAGCAAGTTAATTCGAGACTTCTGAATAACTAGACATGATTTGAGAGAAGAAGTCTGAATAAGTGCCCATAAGCTTCCATTACCTGTTAGCTACTTTAGCCACATTTAGCTCCAGTGCAAAACTGAAAAAGCAAACTTCAGGCCATGTGGTCTTAGGTTGATCGACTACATCTGTGGTCCAGGGGGGAGGGGCAAGTTTAGTGAATTTGATTTTTCATCAAACTATCACTTTAAGTCTTGCAGGCCAGTGTGAGGCTGTGTGTATGAGGCAGGCCTGATGCTCATGTAACGAGGATATATTATTATTGCTGCGTAATGGGCCAGCGCCTGCAGGTCCAGCGGGTGCTCGGGGAGACGGATGGTCCGGATCGATTGTGTTCTGTTTTTCTCTCATTAAAGGAACACTGCTGATCTGTCTGCCGGCCCCCCTCTGGAACCTGACCAATGTCTCCAGCCGTTTCATTTCGACTCGCAGACACTTACCAGTCAAAGTGACTTTTGTTCTGTGCAGAGGCATTCTGTCGGAGACAGCCAGGGCTATGGGGGGAAAAACACACACACACACAGAAATATAAACAGAGTAACAGCGACTGGCTTTTTCAGTTCACCCTGTCTGCTTCTAGTGTTTCCTCTGTACTCTCCTTTCTAAATCCCAATTCAGGAACGTCCTATTCTGATCCAGGAAAGCCTGGCAAAGCTCAGTGCTTTTCGTGCAAACCAACTTGTTAAGCATATGACGAGTTGAATCAGATGTGTTAACGCAGGTAAATCACAAACAACCACTAGGAGGCATGCATTATAGAGATTTTATCACATTAACATAATTTTACACTTATCTTAAGTATAGTCGATCAGGCAAGACATGTTTGGTTTCCTCTTTAGTTTAGCGCCGAAGCTATGAGGCTAAAATTACTGACAAATACTAAAAGTCAATAGTCACCCATACTTTTTCATAAAATATCTCCTCCCCATCCAAACATATCTGCTCATTCAGACCTTCTTTAAGGTGCAGCAGACATGTGGATGTGGTTTAGGACTCAGAATGACTTACTGTGATCTTTATAAATGATTTAAACAGAGTTTAAACTCAGGCAACAATAGGACTGGAGTGGACTTATCTCAGCCTCTGCATTTATGACGTCTGTTGCCACAAAAACGCTTCTATATTTGTGCTCCGACTCCTGAGGTGGTTTGTGAAAACAGACCCTGTTGTCTAAAAAGTCTGCCAGCAATATTCAGCTGCATGGTAAAGTTTTATAAATTTTTACAGCTGACTGTAAGTCACACAGTGTAGTAAATTGCATCCACAAGTCTGAACCACCTTAATGAACAGCTGGATGTTATTTAAGTTGTTTGAGAGATGTTTTAGGGATGTATTTACAGGAAGGATTTTGGTGACTATTGACTGTTTTGGTGAATTTTTGGTTAAGTACTGACTGTGTGTCTCTGTCAATTGACTGAGAAAATACTCTCTGAGCTCAATGTCCGGCCCACAGCCTTACAGGACTGGTCGAAATAAATTCCTCCTAAAAATGTCATCAGTTATGGCTGGCTTCAATTCCAATTCATAATCCAAAGTCCTCCACTCATACGTTTTGATAAGGATGAATCTGGAGGAAACTTGTGTGGACTTGGGTGGTCAATTTTCCCTGAATGCATTTCTCACAAAATAGCAGCAATGGGGGCAGAGGAAGGACCACTTAAGGTTTCGTATTATGATTGTTGTTCTATTTATCAAATTATTTCCTGCCATTGACCTTTTCATAGGCATATCATGAATACATCATTTAAATTTATTTCAACTGTTATTTTTAAAAATGAACCAAACAGATAATTAGGTGCCACATGCTATTTTGCTGTAAATATCAATAACATGAAAATGCAGGGTCTCAAGCCTCGACTCGGATTTATAGCAGTTTCGCTGATATACTTACAAAGAAGTTAGCACATCGCCAGCTTGGTCTACCTTGTTTTAATTGAGGCAAGCTCAGAAATTTGTGAGATTAAGTGAACCGCCTTAATAAGGCCCCCTCGGTCTACGGACCTTTCCCTAGCGCTCTTTTTCTTGATTGATTCACTGTGTACTTCTCTACACTGCTGCTGCTCTGTTCTGTCCACCACATCGCTCTTAAGTTTTCATCCGACCGTGTTCTGTACTTGGCCTCCCTCTCTCTTTCTCTCACTCCCACCAGGAGACCAGTTTCCTATTTTCGCGAAACTCTGCCCTCTCCTCACCTGCGTCTGGTACTCTCTCTCTCACTCTCCATCGCACACACATACACACACGTGCAATCAGTCCCAGCGGGTCCTGTTTCATTTTGTCAGCCAAAGTTCAAACTCCAAGGACAACATCACTACACGATTCAGAATTTTACTCTAGCAGACCTGCTTCAGCTCAGAAGACCAGCCAGGTTTGAATCAGATGGTCTATAAGCACAGAAAACTAAGAAACATGTAGTACTGTTGCTCTTCAGAACCGAGGAACAGACAACTGTGGGGTTTAGAAGCAGCCTTTGGATCTTGTCTGGGGGGCATCTTAGGCTCAGTTTGAGAACTACTGCTGTAAGGCACTGGAACTCAATATTCAGATACCGATGGACACTTGATCAGACATTCGGTGCCTTGCAAAAGGCCTCAGTCCCCTTGAAAGTCATCAGATGTGTCTGGATTATGGATGACAGTATGATATTTTGTGCTGTGTCATTTTTAAAAGACTGACCCTCAGAATCAAATTCACTACCATTTATCATATTGGATTTATGTCAGAAAATATTCACAGATGAAAATGAATAACCTAAAAATGCTGCTGGCATGAAAATTCAACCACTGTGCTGTGAAAGCCCCAAGCATACTTAGCTTACAACCTGTGAATCACATTCTGCATAAAAGACCCCCAATATTCAAGTACTTCTGCTCAGAATATAAATCAAAGCTGTGAAGATGAAGATCAACAAGAATTCCCAAGAAACTGGAGATCAAGTTATAGACATAGACAAGAAAAAGGCTACAAAATAATACCTAATGACATCCTCGGATACCCCAGTGTGCAATGTTGGATCAATGGAAGCTGCATCATACCGGGCACTGCCTAGACAAGGCCATCCCTCAAAACTTGTATATTAAGAGAGGAACATGTCAGGAAAGCAACAGGCTGGAGTGATGGAGGACCGGTCAGCGATATCAAGATCACTGTATGAATCTGGCCTGTATGGGATTTGCTAGAAAATACCAAGCTAAAATATGGGATAAAGTTTTGTGGTCAGAGGACACAGTGACACATGGTGGTGGCAGCATTATGATGTCGGGGTGCTTTTACTCAGAGGGGACCGTCCATCTTGTTCAAACTGAAGGACGAACAGACGGGGAGAAAAACAGGGGATACATAAAGATAGCCTGCTTCCGTCTGCTGACCTTCTTCAAACTTGACCTTTTAGCAGAAGAACAACCCCAAACAAGTCCAAAGCAGTGGCTGAACAACAAAAAAAAGTAAATGTGATGAACCTGGAGTAAACGTCTTTATTTATTTATTTATTTAATAGTGACAAAGAACAATCAGTACCTGTCTTAGATTTGGTTAGAAAGTTAAACATCTCTGGTCTCCAACTGTTGAAGCAAGGTGGTTCTACCAAGTGCTCATTTTAAAGGGCGGATTTCTTAGGCAAACGACATATTAAATAGTTTTTAAATCAAAAATGATTTTAAAGTTTTTAATATTGTCGCTCTGGATAAGGGCGTCTGCCAAATAGTGAGTTGTATCGGGCTCAACAAAATAATTTTTATTAATCATTTTATTATCAGCCTTCATGAAATCGATATCACAGAGGGCTTCAATATGCAAGCCTGTAGCCAATCACTGATTTGTATTCTAAGCATCCTGACCAATCGCAGATATTCTTTGTTTACTACAATGCAAATGTAGGCAAATATAATGCAGGTCATCTTTAACCAAGAGTGTGTATTACACTGCATACTGTAGTTCTAGTTAGAACTGAACTTTACATAAGGTTAGATTTCCAGGAGCAAGGTGTGGACCCTTGTCTTACCAGTCTCTCTGTTCGTGCGGGTCGTCCAGCAGCACTCGGACGATGTAGAGCAGACAACTCACCACCTTCAGGAAGAAGTTGAAGAGGCGCACTCTCAAACCTGCAGTAAACAGCCATCACACAGCTTAGATCGAGCCCAGACCAGGCAGGAAAACCAGCAGAATGACAGAAACAGACATCTGGACGAGTACTCACGTACGGCACGGGACAAGACACCAAAGAGGACAGCATAGGGAACGGCCAGGAGCGAGAGGACCTGCTAGCAGCAGGAGCGTCCATAGAGCCACTCATACAGACCAAAGACCAAAGAAAATAAAGACTCATAGCACAGAAAAAAAAACTAAACAAAACCACCACCTAAAGCAACAGCAGTCAAGGCATGGCACGAGCCACAGCGACCACCATACTGCCCATCCACACTGCCACCCACAATGACCCCCACACGGACCCCCACACCATCCACAACACCACGCTCTCCATCACGCTGACCTTCACAACATCAACCACGTCAACAACACACTGACCTCCACACTCACCACCAGGGCTTAGAAACACCACATGGAACTGAAAACTGATTCAGTTTATCAAGAACAAGAGCAAAATGAAGTGAAACCTTTTATTTTAAGATAAAAGGGTTAATAGTACTCATTGATTTATTAATCACATTTATTGACTATTCCATCGGTCCATTATTTTGTTTATTTGATTTATTTCTATAGTTTACATTTGTGTGTATTTGTAATGGAAATGATTCCATCGTATTTTCCGGTCATTGTTTAAGGAGAGATTTAGGGTTTAGATGTCACCGCATGTTGTATACGTATAACTGTGTGTGTGGCAAACATCTTGAACCGTGAATCAGATTTCATGACTCAAGATTCTTTATGCGTTGCATACGAAGTTATACAAGAACCCATTCCCGAGTCGACCAATGAGGCTGTGCTATTAAATGATCAAATCATTTAAACAGAAACATGAATTAGATGAAATTACAATATATACTAAAACAAACATTAGAACTATTACACACAGAAGCAAGACCTGTACAGTGTGCATCCTGTATATTGAACTAGAATGTGTAGAATCAGGAATAATAATTTTTTAATTGGTTTGCTCAGAACAAAATCTGTATTTTCCTGCTCCTGCTCATTCTGTGCCCAATCTCCAGTTAGAATAAAGATTAAAAGAGTGTCGGAGCTCCTTAGCACAACCATCCTGCTGTCAGGAGAGCCCTCGAGATGCTGCTGCCATCCGTGGCTGGGAGGCCAAGAGAGCATTAATGGCCTCGGTGTAGCGCAGTGGGGAGAATCAGCCTCCCCCTCCCCCATCATTCCACATATTTCTAGCCAGAAAGGGCTGCTAGTGTTCTCCTCTAAGTGTGTTGAGCTGTTTGATGGCTTTTAGTTAGTGGCATTTTATTAAGGTGGCTCTACGTTACATGTGTAGAGTTCACCTTCACCTAGAATACATCACCTACATATACACATATATAAATATATTTGTTATTTATAGTATTTATAAAATAACAGTAACACCGATTCAGTCATGCTGCTTATAGCCATGCTATTTGAACCAGAGCAAAAAATAATATTACTCTATCAACCTTGTGAGGCAGACAGAAAAATGGACTTATTCTGATGCGTAATCCAGTGTTCTCTTTTACTAACGTCATTTCTCAGTGCTGATCTTGCGTTTATTCTATAATGTCAAGAATATGATATACAGACACTGAAAATTTGTCAAAGTTCATTGAGGCCATAAGAAATTTTAGATAAGTTTTCTAATTATAATAAATGAAAATGGAGAATCAATTTGAATAACAACACATCTCTCACGTGTATGAAACATTCTTCCATGGGGAAAGTCTGGTTTGGTTTTTTTTTCAATTTAGTACGTGTAATTCTACCTGAAAGCTAGAACCCACCACGCCGACCCCCCCACCTCAATAAACGATACCACCTACTCTGGGATGCTCTCTCTGAGTCATGGTAAGTATTGCTACATTTTTTCGCAGTACCATTAACACAATGGCATTGGACTATACAACATGCTTAGAGAAGAACACTGACCACCAATGCCCACGCTGGCTACCACCACAGCAAGTCACAGAGGAGCTGGAAAACCACCCCAGTCTCTTGACCACCCCAGTCTCTTTTGGACACTTGGCCATGGATGGCTGTACAATTGCCAGACATCAAACTTTCCTTGTGACAGGACCAGTGCTGGATCACTGGTGGGACCCCCAGTTAACCCCCAGTCAAAAACATGTTTTTAAGTTTTCACTTCATTTTATGTTCGCCATTTAAACGTGACTCTATTCTTGTTTTTTCTCTCGTCATAGTTTTGTCCTGTTAACTACTTCTAAGCCCTGGTGTCCATCGCACTGACCACCACACTGTCCAGCAGCAGGAGGAACTCACTGGATCTTTGGTTTTTGATGAAGAACAGCTTTAGGCGTTCCTTGAATGTGTTCTCGTTCACATAGAACTCTACCTGCACTCTGGGGAGCAGGTGAGAGGGGAGGAGGGGAGAAAAAAAGATGGGTTGAGAGAATGATGACATTCATGATAGAAGAGAAAGCATTAATCTGAATGTTTGATTACATTGATATATACAGGTTGCAGTTATTATGCTAACAGAAAAAGGAGTAAATTGGAGTAAAAAGAGGTTGCTCTGTGTAGGTGTGTGTGTGTGTGTGTGTGTGTGTGTGTGTGTGTGTGTGTGTGTTAATAGGCTAATGGCCTTGAGAGGAAATGGCCTCGTTATCTTATTCAGTTAGATAGAGAACAACATAAATTCCCTTCTGATGTTCAGGTCACCAAGGTCGCATTCACTTTAAAAGCTTAAATTCTCAATTCCCATCTTGATTCACATCCAGTTTCCCTGCCTTGACTGTTCACACTTACATTTGTAACTGATCCATATCTGTCTTGAGCTTGCCTTTATCACAGCTGCACAGATTCACAGACCTAATATGTCTCTTTAAAACCAATAGTTCCAGTCCTTGTGGCTCCATAATGTGTTACAACAGACTATACTACAGACTATGAAATATTGAAAGCCTTTTTTTAAAAAAAGTATTTCTACAGTTTTCTTGTTGTAAAACTTTGAAAAAGCAGCATATCATATACATTTTTAAAAATGGGCCTGGCCTGTAGTGTACTCAGTCTTGGATATAGCTTAACTGGACATGGATGCCTTAGATATGTAACTATATGTAATAATGATACGTCAGTAGAAACCTTGGCATATACACATGCATAGTGTGTTTACTTTAAAAAAGAACAAAATGCAGTTCACAAATCACAATGTTACTATTTCAGCCCCAAAATGTATGCGAGTCATCGAAGGGTCTTCCATTTGACCTGAAAAAAAATCTAGGGGACACAGTAATAATCATACATATAGGTACTGCTGAGGTGTGGAGGTGTTTTATTACTGCTCACTGGTTAATTAATGACCCCCATGTTGACTGACAGAGTCTCTGTGTCACCTCAGAGACGTATGCTCCAGATTAAGAGGAACTTGTGGATAGCTGCTTAAACCTTGCAGAATATTACAATAAAGTTATATATAAATGAGCTTACGGTAATATATATATATATATATATGTATCTTTCCCTACTTCTCCCACAAAGTGAGGACATTTTTTCCTGAAAATCTATGAAACGCAAACAGACACAAGCACGCACACACACACATGCGCACTAGCACCGTTGACATGAGAAGACATTTCAAATTTGGCAAAATTTCCTTTTGATCAGTTTCCCTGGTGCAGAGGGACAGAGATGAAAACAGACATGAAAACAAGCTCTTTCTAATCAGCACTTCTTCCTTCCGTCTGATCCCTACAGCTATAGCCCATCTCCACACCCCGGCCCGGCCCGGCAGAGAGAGAGAGAGAGAGATAGAGAGAGAGAGAGAGATGGGGTATCTGATGAGCCAGCCATTGGCCAAAAGTTAGAATAAAACATCTCTCTCTCTTTCTCTCTTTCTTTTTCTCTCTCTTACTCTCGATGCCTTTCTCTCTGGCTCCCCAGCCTGTCACACATAAATGGAGTAAAGAAAATAAGTAATCCAGTTTTGCAGGCTGTTAAGGGGTCTCCACATTTTGACCCTATGCACTGGTCAGTCTTCATGCATCTCCCTTCTCCATAGAAGCTTCCTCACTCACACACACACACACACACACACACACACACACAAACAGAGCATACTACAGTGTGTTGCTATGGAGACAGGGAGCACCACTCACTCGGAGAAACACACACACACAGACGCACAAAGGCGAGTGAGACGCTCTGGCACACACATGCAGTGACCAGAATCACAGTTGTAATCACTTGGGTAACTCAGTTCATTTGGATGAAAATGATTAGCGCCTGCAAGGGCTGTGTGCGATATGGACAAAACTGCTTATCCTGATTATACAGTTATGGCTGTGATTCACGCTGCAGGAAATGTTCAGTCAAGTGTTAAAAGCGACTTCTGCCACAGCTCCTGTCATGCTAAAGGGTTTGCAACATTATTATAGGTTTTAGGTTGAACAGTCAGGTTTTGAGGTGCGCTGCACAGTCCCCAGGAGGTCTTGGATGTGTACATGTTAAAAAGGCCAGTCAGGTCTCACTCTGAAGCTGTCAAAGAACATCAAATCCAGTTTTAGGCCTGTCATCACGTCCTTCACACATACTCATGGGCACACAGCCACTAATCACGAGCGATCATGTCACCCCATGAGGGTTGGTTTTCAATTGCAGGATGCATGCTTCCTCCGGACCCGTCCTAAACTGTTTAGGCCATATTAAGTACAATGTCAAATTAGGACACCACCAACGGTGCCCTTACTGACCAAACCATCCAGTGTGTTACTATGCAGGCTGGGACACAGCCTGTCTGAGGGTCAAGTTGCATTATGCTGTGGTGACATAAAATGATATGATGGCATAAAAATGAGCATGGACCTGTTAATGCTTCACAAATCAATCAAATCTGTGTCTTCGTCCGTTTTAGACATCAGTGAGCCTACAGAGGACAAGCCGAACAAACGATAGGTTGTTTGCTCATGGTTTTATCTGTGTTCCACAAGGCCTGAACAAATGGTAGGCTAGAACATTTATTTGCACAGCACTTAAACTGCTGGTTTCCCAGACATAAATGAAGCCTAATCCTGGACTAAATTTCAGTGTCAGTAACATTTACCATAGGAAGGGCCTTTTAGTCCAGGTTTAGTCTTTTTCAATATGTGTTCCACTCGCGTTCTCACAGTCTTGTGAAACGCCATCAGTCACGGTCCACACTGGCATGTAGCCAAGTACAGATCATTGCCCCAATTATTGGTTCAGCGGTAGAGAACCAGGCACTAAATCAGAAGATTTTGTCGGAATCCAGAGTACGGGCAAATTTCATGCAGACGGTGGTTTGGTGATTAGGGAGTTGGCCCTGCAATCGGAAGGTCGTGTGTTTGACTCCCAAGACCACCAGTGGCACCACTGAGGTACCCTTGAGCAAGGTACCGTCCTGACACACTGCTCCATGGGGGCTGCACCGTTGACAGCCCACTGCTTCACTCAGGGTTAAATGCTGAGGACTCAAGTAATTTCCTCTGGGATCGAAATAGTATGTAAAATTAAAAAAAACAACTCAAATACCTGGATGCATCCCGAATTTGTGGGGCCACATCCGGAGGGGACTTGTGTGAACATTGGTTGACAAGTTTCCAATAATGCATTTAACACTAAGTAATGGTGATGGCAGCAAAGGAACAATCACAACACAAGTTTTAAATGACCACTGCCCGACCCACTACTCCTCCTTATTCCTCCTCTTTTAACACAGACCACTTCCACCTGAACTACAAACTCCCACAGTTAAGTCCCACCGTTGGTCCTTTTAAAGGCTCACGTTACTCTTTTATGATGCACATGCAGCCACATGGAAAAAGCAGATTCAGGCTACATTTGATCAGAGTTACTGTAATTATTGTAGGTGGACTGTATATTTATTTTGAACCGTCGATAATCTTTTGCACATATACAGCACACAATTATATTCCAGTGTTGTTGTTTTCCGCCGTAGCCCAACGGTAAGTGACCATGACCGTGTGGGTTCGAGTCCCACCTCTGACTCTAGAGCTGGTGCGGTTAATGGCACTTACTACAGGTCTCCTTACTTTTGGGGCAGTTGGTGGCCTAGTGGTTAGGGTGTTCGCCCTACCATCAGGAGGTTGTGGGTTTGATTCCCAAGACTGCTAAGCACCTCTGAGGTACCATTGAGCAAGTCCCCACACACTGCTCCCCGGGCACTGGGTTAAATGCAGAAGGAGAATTTTGTGCAGTTCACACTGTGTGCTGCGGTATGTTCATGTGTGACAAATTTTCATTTTCACTTCAAACCTGACCGCGGATGCAAACTTTTTGCAATTTTTTAAATGTTAAAAATGACCTTGTACCAATATTGTACTAAACAGTACATTTTTACTTCTAGTTTAGAGTTTATATTTAAACTTTATTTATATATGTCTATTCTTTGTGTCTTTTTGTACATGTTTTTTTGTATTTGTCTTTTTGTAAACAAATGTTCATGGGTTCGAGTCTCAGGACTGCTAGTGGTACCTCTGAGGTACCCTTGAGTAAGGTACCCAGTGTTCCTGGCTGCCCACTGCTTCACTTGGTGAATGGGTTAAATGTAGAGAAAGAATTTCACACTGTACACACTGTGTGCTCTGCTGTGTTCTCGTATGACAAATGGTCCCTTTGCACTTACACATGTTACGTCTCACTGTATACATGTCTATCGCTGAAATGAAAGTTCACTTTGACACTATGAGTATATGATTTATATTGTTTTTTTAATTAATAAAAACAAATAAACTGTATTTTAAGTAGTATTTTAATGTATACATTTTTAAATATAAAAAAACAAACTGGACAATTTTGTGAATTATATTATTTTGACATACTCTGTATTGAGAAACACACTTAATCTGGATCTAGGAAAGTCATGGATTTCAGATCTTCTGGAAAATGGATATATAAAAAAATTATAACAACTGCTGATAGCTTCTATATACCATTGTAATAAGAAAACAAGGGTAAAGACTGGCCTACATTATCTTCATTAGTGTGCTTGCTCAACCACACAGCAGAGCAAGCACACGATTTTTCTTCTTAAGTTTTATCTTCTTCTTTAATATTATTATTATTCCGTTCACCCGTTTTTTGGCCCGCTACTCCTCCCAGGGCTTTCGAGATAGAGACATCGTTCCAACTCTGACACGTCGGGACCGATCTGGAATAGCGTGCTTGTTCACAGCTTTACGTTACACCTTGTCGTTCGTTCGTTATTTCCGTTTTTCCAGTGAAAAACTGGTCCATAGGAATGAATGGGTAGAACTTTGGAACAATGATGTCATCCACTCTAGCTGTTAGAGTGAGAGCAGCAAAAAAAACTATATGGCCAAAAGTATTGGGACACACCTGTTTAAACTGAACAATATGCCCCAAAGTATCGGGACAAACCTGTTTAATCAAAACTATATGGTCAAAAGTGTTGGGACACACCTGATTAATCTGAAATATATGGCCAAATGTATTGGGACACACCTGTTTAATCTAAAGTATATGGCCAAAAGATCAGACGACTGCTTCATTTGAGCAAGCACACTGCATTTTCTCTGCGGAAATGCAGTCTAGTTTATATCTGCTTTTTCTTGTGAATTCCATGATTAAAAAAAAAGTTTCAGAAATGCTCATTTACAAACTACCACCCACTTCAATAATATTTTGCTTATGTGGTGTCTGACACGTTTGTCCGTTTTGTGTTACGTCTTGGGACTCCAGATTTTTGACCAACTGCATGTCTTATTTTACTGAATTCAATCATGTATAGCTGTAAGTAAGGCTTGAACAGTACAGCTGCTTGCTGCTGCTGCTGCTGTTCTGCTTTGTTCTCCTTTTGTCGCTTGTGAACAATCATCATTTGTGTTGCCAAGAACAGACCGGCTGCACACAGGTATCACAATCATTACCCTCAATCTCTGCAGCTCCATCATTACAACGCCAATTTATCTGCGGCTAATTAGCTGCGAGCTGTAATTGTTCTTGGTCAGAGAGCACAGACAGTGTTAAAACCGTTGAATAAACCTTTTAATTAAGCTGAGGGATCCTGAAGCTCAAGTGCCCCGATGGAGCTGGTTGGCCAATTATAAATCATTATGGAAACAGAGCAACAAGTGAACCTTCTTCAGCTGTATTCTAAAACTGCCACTCACATTATGCTGCATGGACAGGGAGCGCCATGGGTTCTGCTCTCATGTTTTGATGAGGGGTGAACCCACGCCATGCTGCTGGATGGCAGGGCCAAAAGCGGGCCGCAGCCGAGTTGACTTTGTCATTGCTGTCTAGTCAAAATGTTGTCATGACAACAGATGGACTGCGAAAGAGGCCATTGTTATTCTATTAATGTATGTGCAACAAAAAAACAACAACAATGAAAATTAACAACTGGGAAGTCGACAAAGTGCAACAAGACATATTTAGGCTCAAGATATACTTCAGTGGGAGTGTTTTTTTAATGCCACTAGAAACAAGATAGCTGGGTTAGGGTTAGGGTTAGGGTAAACTTAAACAAGACTATAAAAAATAAAAGACCCCAATATCAATATATAATGATGTATATATGTATATATATTGAGATATTGACAGTCTGCTGTCCCAACATGTTTTAAGAGGACCACCATTATCCCTGTCCCAAAGAAAGCTAATGTGAGCTGCCTAAATGACTATCGCCCAGTAGCACTCACCTCCATTGCCATGAA
>JBBJLS010000140.1:2523087-2542005 GCA_037577275.1 Bryconaethiops microstoma | reverse complement strand
GGCGCCGTGTTCCTGGCTGCCCCCTGCTTCACTTGGTGAATGGGTTAAATGCAGAGGAGGAATTTCGTGCTGTTCACGCTGTGGTGTGTTCTAGTATGACAGAACTTTCACTTTCATGAGAACATATTAACACCACCACCATCATTATGTAATTACCAGTGGGAAACTCCGATTACAATGCACCACCAATTTCAGAGTTGGTAGCTGTTTGTTGGTGGTTGTGTATTTCTGTTGTTTCCTACAGGCTAAAACAATTTCTAATGTTTTTGTATGATAAAAGCATATGATCTGAGGTGCTTCTAACTGCATAAAAACATCACTCACGACACACCTAATGACCATTCTCTGCTCTTTTGTTATAGTTACTTCTGGAATTTCTATACTATACTATTTCTATACTATAGGTTCTATATTCTATTCTATAAGTTCTAAAAAGGAATCAAACAATCATGTTATGGTTCACACTGGGTGGGGTTGATTTTGTGAGAAAAAGTGCTCAAAACAGAAAAATGAAAAAAAAAGAAAGTGCCTGTCAAGTGAAAACAACAATTAAACGAAGAGGCAGAAAAAAAGAAAAATATTGTAATAATATGGAATAATATTGTATTGACTGTGAGAAAATAACAATTAATAATGCAAAATGTAAAACCACAACAGGTAATATAAGATAAAGGAGCACTGTGTTGATCAAAAAGTGATTAAAAAGTGAACCTCATGTTATCAAACATGTCTTTGCAGACTTACTGCATTGGAGTGAAGGTGAAAATGTGTTTTTTCACTGAACCACTCCTAAAATGACAAAGATGGTGATGATGGCCACTGAAAATAGCTGAGGCTCCCAACCAAAAGCCCACTGAATAAGTGCCAAGAGACCACAGAGCTGTTCATTCCTCACAAATGTTGTTAGATCAGACCACAGCCGTCATTAAAGAGTCTGGGCCAGCCTTGCGGGTGGCTGGTCTGATCTAAGTGCGGTCGCTGAGGGACTGAGCCTGGCTCCAGCATCTGCTGCACAGAACCGGTCCAGCTAGTGGAACAGCTGGCAAACTGGTCCACAAGGACAGGAAGCACTCGGGACAAAAGCTGTTTAGAGGGTAGCAGTCCAAATAAAAGAACTACATAACTGGCCTGGCCAGCAGTCGCCATCATCAGTTCTGTGGCGTTGAGGATTGGACGACTGGAACTGACACATTATGCATTTCTAATTAGGTTGACCTGTTTTATTTACATTTACCAGACGCTTTCCAGGGGACAGTCTCCCTGGAGCAACTGGGGGTTAAGGGTCTTGCTCAGGAACCCAGTGGTAGTGTGCTGAAGGTAGGATTCGAACCTATAACCTCCTGGTCCAGAGGCAAGTATCCTACCACTAGGCCACCACCACCCTTTTATGTGAAGTACATACCTGCTATGAAGCATTCATGCTTCAAATCAGGCCATTGTTTTATCCCACAAAATGTAATCAAACTGCTTGTATATTGTTTGTATATACACATATTAAAGGGGCTTGATGCTATAGTGGAGCTTCAGTGCATGCCGTGGGTGTCCAGCACCCATGACCAATGATGCAGAATCAAAAATACACTAATATTACAGTTATGTCATTTTTTGTTTATGACTGGAAAAATGGGCTGTTTTGCAGGTTCCAGACCATTTATGTCCATGTATGGATGAGGAGTGAATGTACACTTTCCAATTCAGAATATTTATGTACTTCAAGCCTATGTATCTCCAGAAAAGGAATGATATGGGCACTTTAATATCTTGAAAGTCATCACAATATCTATCAAGCCACTCTCTAAACCCGGAGTCTATACCATAGGGCAAAAGGCAGATAAACATCCTAGACAGGTCATCAGTCCATCACAGGCCAGACGCACATACAAACACATTAACACGGACAAGGGAAAATTGTCCGTGTTAGAGAGAGAGAGAGATTTAAATTCAGCGCGGCAGAACGGACAGATTGCCAGTCCGCCCCTGTATACATTATCTTTAAGGGTAATGTATTAAGCTGAATTTAAAATGAAATCTCTGCCCCACGAACCACGGCTGTTGGCCTGTAATTCTCGCCCGAGATGCTGAGCTGCATTGCCAGAAGGGGGCGTTTGGGCTGTGTAGGGCTTTTGGAAGAACCAAATGAAAACAGGATAACAGGAGGGCAGCAGCCAATAACTGGAAATTTAGCTGAATTTATATTTAGATTACTAATTTATTAGTAAATTATATATTTTTAATAATTATATATATTCAAAAATTGCGAGAATATTAGCAGTTCCCGCGTTATTGTGGAGATTTCCACGTATTATGGAGAGCTCGGTTCTCAGAAAAAATCCGCGTGTGACTGAATCCGCGAATCCTGATCCACGTAAAACTGGGAGATTACTGTACCCGACAGAATCCCACACACACACAGGAGACCATGCAAACCCCACACAGAAAAGACCCTCTGCTGCCCCGTTTAGGAATCAATCCCAGGACTTGCTGTGAGACACCACCACCTTCACACTACACCTTTGTGTCATTTGCATCGCTATATGTAGCAGTATAAATAAACTTCATATCTCCAAAAAGCTACCTTTACTGGAGAAAAAATTCTTTTCTTTCAATGGAAGTTAATAATAATAACATTTAATTTACATAGCCAAGAACCCTATAAGTAAAGGGCCCTTACTGTCAGGCATGAACTCACCACAGCACACAGTGTGAACAATGTGAAATATTTTCGAGTGAAACAGTGTGTCGCAACCGTGTGCTGGGGGGCAGTGTGTGTGGGTAGAACCTTGCTCAAGAGTACCTCAGTGGTGCCACTGGCAGAGCTAGGATTCAAACCCAAGACCTTCCGATCGCAGGGGCAACTCCCTAACCACCAAGCCAGTTATTCCAGTGTGACAATAAAACAAGAAACAAATAAACTCAGTAGATTAGACAGACACAGGGTTATAATACAAAGAGAAAAGGTTTGACCTTAGGCGACTCTTGGAAGAAGTAATGGAAAAAGTATCTCTAAGGTTCCATCATTTGGATGCAGCAACACTGAAGACTCTACCTCCCATAGCGGACAGACCGTATTTCTGGCCATCTTCCATGTTCTTTGACAAAAGAAGAAGCAACATGTTTTACTCCTCATTCCACAGCTCCAGGTAGGTTGAAGGGTTCATTTCCACTGAATCAAGCAACCCATTTTCAAAACGCAATCAAAGTGCCAGTGACAATCATATCCTGATTACACTAAACCTACAATGAGCTGGCACTTCACTTCAAGTACAGCAGGAGAGCTGCAGGTTTGGGGCTGGACAGTGGCCAAATATTCATGACCAAAGAAAAGGAATCAGATTTATTCTGCATTTAACTACTCTTAGGAAACCTCCAACAAGAAAAGACAATTTCTATTTCATTGGGAATTCCTACTTGGGAATGTTGGGAAGGTGCCCTCAACCATGAGTTCAGGATATAAGGTCATATCAGCAAGGGGGTTCACACCATCAACAGTAGTAAAGCACTTCTTTACCTTATAAAAAGGTTATTACTCATATCGTCAACCACACCTGGTTAACTTGTTGCTTATAACACTCACTTTCATGGAGGTTTCCATGTTTTGCAACCTACTTTACAAAGATGCAGAGTTGTTCCAAGCTTCACATAAATTGGAACTGCATTATTTAACTTGAATGACATATTATCACTATTATTATTATTATTATTATTATTATTATTATTAAAGGACTGGCGGCCCATACATTCGCTTTCACCCCCCCCCCAAAAACCCCAAAACAAAACAAAAAAAAACCCCGAAAAAACTTAATCTCTGACTTTCTTTGACCGGTGTTGTTTAGGTATGGTTTGAAAGGTGTTTAGGTGCACCGAGCGTGTAGTAACTTGGCTGAATAGTGGATGTTGACTTACGTTTAGCTTTACAGGTTTAATAAACAGATGTGGACAGATGTGTTGTATGTCGCTCTGGATAAGAGCGTCAGCTAAATGCCGTAAATGATAGCTTGGATGAGTGGCAGGTTAAAATGACCTAGACAACTCAACAGATGGGCTCCCCACTTTGGAGCTGGAAATTAGGTGAATGGAATTCGGCAAAGGGTACAAGCTACCGCTTGTCTACAAATCATCCAACTCCATGAAAACGCTCTTCTTCTACAGGGCAGGGGAAAAATATTATTGGAAGATAGTTCATGTTTTTAGTGGTCATTTCATGGAAATTGTGTTAGGTCTCATGTAGGGAAATTTCCATGAGGTCTGTGTTTACACGTCTGTAGTTTGTCACTTTTTGGTCAAGAACTTTGTGCACTTAGACTTCACCAATCCACATGAAACTTGGTGTGCTCGTAGTACCACATGGCTCATATTTAATGAGGGATTTGTCTTCCTAGGTGGGCACGTCCCTTCATGCTAGCGTCCTGAAAGTTTGACAACCGCCAAAAATTTCTAAATGGTGCACGAACCTACCTCATCACGATTCTAGTGACTAACTTCAATGCAAAAACCTAACACTTCACTAGACAATATCTTGTGAGTTCAAACTTCACAAAATCTGACATGCTGCATTACTAGCACATTCTTCGGAAGTGCACCAAATCTCCCAAAGTTTTGACATTAAAAAAAAAAAATTACAATCGGTTACAATCTCCCAAAGTTCCATTCCCCTCACTCAACAAAACAGCTGTCATCACATTCCAGTCTGCATATCCTGCTTGGACCCCGCTAAATATTCTCTCCACTTCTCCTGTGGTTACAATGTAAAATGCAGTTACTCTTGGTAATTACTGTTAAACTTGGTGATTCAGGGAAAAAGTGCAGGTGGACAAAGTTTTTAAAAAGTATGAAATCTAAATAAACTGCATTGCTTAACAATGCAGCTGAAATCTGCATCCACATCATTTCTTTCCACATCAGAAACTTTGAAACACTCTATCTATTGGTGTTGAGAGGAGTCAGTTGCCACACCCACCAGCACCAGTGGTCATCTCAAAAGCAAGACATGGATTATCCAGTTCACTGGACATTACTGACCGGACATAGTTCTAGGCATAGTTGGAAATTGGACTTGGCCTGTGATTTGTTCAGCATAGGCCATAAAAATGGAGTAGCTGTAGAGTCTCTTTTGTTGTTTGCAGTATCATTGTAAATTATATGCCTATCTGTTTGCATGGGATCATGGGGTCCTACCACATGCAATGCATTTAAACTTTAAAAATGTGTTATAATAATAAACCCAGCAGTTTTTAATACTACGGTTGAATCTGACCTTTGACTGATTATGATATTCATACTTTCTCGGGCAGATTTCTGGGAATCATTGTAGACTCCAGAATTAACTAACACTGAGAAGACTGGCTCTGTCCCTGGTTTATGGTCTGCTGCTTTTGAGAAAGTAAAGAAATTGCAATTGGACATAAAAATTGATCCAAGCGTCCCTAATAGCATTCAAAGACGAGTTTTGGAGGCGCTAGAGACAGAACGAGCGAGGAAACGGTCAGGAAACCTTTTCTACAACAACGCCTCCATAACAGTCCATTGATTCTGTGTCACATCTGTGTAGCTATGGGACAAATACATATTTATTTAATTTGTGCCCTGAATCTATTTAAGGGCAATTAAGTCAGCCTCTTCTGAGTCATTTCAAGGAAAATTAAGTGATCGTGTTCCACTGTCAAGCTTACAGCGAGGAAATTGCTTTGTACGGTGGTGAGGGCGGGCGGCGCCGGGCAGGGGGACAATTTCTCGCACTGTTGAGGGTTTTTCGGAGCTCGGACGATGAAAAGCTCTCGAGCGGCAGCCAAGGAGAGGGGGCTGAGTACACTGTGTAGAGTGAAGAGGCACTTGAGCTCGCCGCAGTCGGTCGCAGTGGATGGAGAGAGGAGGAAACGGGGGGGTGGGGGGGGGGAATGAGGGTTAGGCCCGAAAGACAAAACGAAATTGGAGATGACATGTGGAACGCCATTTGGGAGTGATAAGAGGAATGACAAATGTGAGCAAGTGCCCCCCTAAATGTGCTCACGGCGTAGGCGAGTTTTTGAACGCGCGTGTGTGTGTGTGTGTGTGGGAGTGTGTCGGGGGGTGTGAGCGTGGGATGAAGGAAGGAAGCGTTCGCCGGAGATTTACAGAGTGGCGAACAGGACGCGCTATCAAATGAACCTGTGCGTCATGATTAAACCAGCACATCGGCCAGTCTGGCACTTCATCCAGGAGCAGTTAACTGTGTCCAGCAGGGCCTCGGGAGATCTCTGGGGTCATGAGTCCATCTGTAGAAGTAGTGCCTGAATAAGAACCTCTAAACCATGTACATACTACTAGTATATACTACCTATACTCTACTTCGGACGGTTTATTTCAGAGGGCTGCCTGTAATTCAGATTACACAGTGTGTACTTGTAAGACCCAGGGCTTCATTTCTGGACTGTCTCAGCTGTGAAGGGCATTCTGAGGCCCAGGACATGCAGCCATTATCATACATTACAATACTCTGCTATACTTTCAGACCCTTTGATCGTTCAGTGTACTGCTAGTGTTCGATTGTTCAGTGTTTCCTCTGTCTTTCAGTTGTCTGCTCCCTGGGTATTTCACTTACATTTACAGAATTTGGCACACACTCTTATCCAGAACACGAGTGCTTTGTAGTACATAAGAAAACACGTCTCTCATACTAGTGAACCTGAAATTAAGAGCTGCTAGAAGACTATGATTCAACCAAAGATAGAGATGGGTCATCAGAATACGGTGAGAGTCTCTCAGAACGACGTTCTGACAGTCGAGGGACGTATGTTCCACCATGTTGTTGCCGAAGCTGAGAACAGGTAAGACGGAGCGAGATCATTTCTGACTTTGTAGTGTTAGAGTTTTAAACCTCATGCAAGCACCACAGGAAGCCAGTGAAGTGTTCGCAGTAGTGGAGTGGTGTGTGAGAATGTTGGTGTATTGAAGACCAGATGTGTTGCTGGATTCTGGATGATCTGTGGAGGTCTAGTGATCTTCAGAGGAAGGCCTGTTACAAAGAAGGCATCTGCAAGAGACTGTGAGACGACAATGAGAGCTCTTCATCTTAGAGTAAACCAAGATTTCGTGCTTTTGACGTGAGAGAGATAACAGCATTTCCTCTCCCTCTATAGTTTAGTGGTTCCCTCTTTTGGCGATTCCTCTCTTTCGTTGTTCAGAGTGCTGCTCTCTTGGTGTTTCCTTTCCATTCAGTGATCCACCCTCTGGGTGTTTCCTCTCCTTTTTTGTTCAGAGTGCCACTCTCTTGGTGTTTTTTCTCCCTCTGTCGTTTAATGGTCCACTCTCGTGGTTGTTCCCCTCCCTCTATAATTTCGTGGTCCGCTCTCTTGGTGTTTCCTCTTCTTCCTTTGTTCAGAGTGCCGCTCTCTTGGTGTTTTCTCTCCTAGTAATGCCCAGGGTGCTGCTCCCCATGTATGGCCTTGTTTCCTTCTACTTCCACTGTTCATGCTTGCCAATCACAGGCATCAGACAGATCCTGAAACATAACTGGGCAGGTAGCACTCTCCTCCAAGCACATGCAGCCATCTGGTGAGTGGCAGCTCCAAAAAACGTTGTGGATGTCTTAGAGAAAGCATGTCATCACATTGGTGGTACTCTCATGCAATAGGTGAAATAGGCTGTTTCAATTTCAGAATTAGAATCTGAAAATGTTACTGATCTCTGAGGAAATGGCTTATACTGCACTACTTATAGACTGCACAAACACACGAAAACACAAAGACTAGAACGATATCAAATATAGTGTGCATTTAAAATAAAACGCTCTGCACCATATACACAGAATGCCGTGTTCATTAAGAGAAGTAGATATAAAGACAATGAATAAATAAAATTACAGCTGAAGTTTACTAGTTAACCCAAATAGTGGTTTGGAGTTCTCTATGCCGAGTCCATCGTTGCACATTATAGTAAGTAATGATATTGCACATAATGATAAAGATATTGCATGTAATGATGATTTAGCACATTTCCTTCTTTAGGAACGCCGCAGGAGACCACGAACAACCTGGTGTCCCTTTGGATCTTCTACAGAACTGCCTCTAGTGAGAGATGCCTTCTCTCTCTCTCTCTCTCTCTCTCTCTCCACCAGCGAGGTCGGAGAACTCCAGGGCAGATCAGACAAGTTCAGGAGAGGTTTGCTGTGCAACAAACAGAGCAGGAAAGCAGAGAAGTAGTGAGAGGGCTTTGTGTTGCTGATTTGTGCTCTGATGGGAGGCAGTGGCTGTGTCAGCTTGCAGGGAGGAGCGTAGTGCCTCCGTAAACAGAGCTGCTGAAGTTCTGAGAGGGCCGTCTGCCACTGAGCCTCTCCAGGGACGAGGCAGTACACACCATTTCACACATGCGCTCGCTCTGATGGGAAGACGTGACGCCTAGGCACTGAGCACCTTCCAGCACGGCTTCTGGCTCCTGTGAGGCTGTCCTGGGTCTACATTTTCCTCACAGTGACCCTGCCTGGTCTGGTCATTCCCCTTGGTTGCTATCCTTGGTGCTGATTTGGATCAGGCAAGCACCGGAAAGCTGCCCTACGCTACTATTCACATGCTTTTTTCCCATATCTTGCCAGGACACACAGCACTGTACAGAATTCTTAGTCACCTGAGAAAATGATACTTAAAAGCTGTTTACTGCTGGGCAGTAGTGTTAATGTTAAAACACTAATATTACAATAAATACAAATAACATTAATACAGTAAATCGTATTTTACTGTATGGCAAAGTGTTCACTTAACCAGACCTCTTTCCTCATTGAAGCCCAGTATTATTTGTAGTTTCCATCAAATACCTGGGTTGGCTCTTTTAGATTAAACAATGTATGTTGCTTATGGAATTTTATAAATCCACAAAGTGACTGGAGGTACAGAGCAGAAATCTGGAACCTGTGTTCTTCTAACCAGCTCAAAAAATACATACTACTTAAAACAAAAAATTGATACTGTTTACTGCTTTCTTGTTTATTTGCATTTATTCTAATGTTCACTTGTGTTTTGCTGGCAGAGAGAAACCCCGTTGATATAAATAGCAAATAGGTATCTAAGACTTTTGCACAGTTCTGTACATGTCTCATTTTATACATATTATGTGTCAAAATGTGTCTAGATTCCTGTACATGTATTGTATTTTATTAACTGATTATTAATACACTTTGCTGCAGCAACAGCCTCACCTTTGTAGGCTTTACACTTGATGTTGGAACATTGCTGTGAGGATCTGATTGCACTAAGCATTAGTGAGGTCAGGTACTGATACTGGATGGGTTCAGTATCCCAGACACAACTTCAGTTCATCCCAAATGTTCTGAATCAAACTCCAGCACTTCAGAGAATGCCCACGGCCCAGTGCTGGGGGGCTTTAGACCCCTCTAGCCGACACTTGGCATTGGGCATGGTGGTCTTAGTCTAATGCGAAGCTGCTCCAGAGTGTCCCATTTTACTGGCAATACTTTTCTGTGAGGTTAGATTGGCTGTGTGTGAACAACAGGAGTGTTTCAGCAATGCATGCACCTTAAAATACCTGAAATAGAAAGGATGCCTGGATCCTTTAGAACACTAAGTGCATGCAAGTAGACTCTAACCACTTTACAAAGTCAGTAAGTCCTGTTCTGTCCTCTGGCTTTCCAATAAAGTTGGGACATTTCACCCCGAAAATATGCACACACGGTTTTACAGTCCTGGGCCTCATTCATTGTGATGGAAGAGGTCAGTAGGAAGCGTCTGCTTAAGAATGAGGTGAAAGTCTCGTTCCCTGATGGAAAAAACCAAAAGAGGAAAAACAAAAATTGCTGCCAAGTGCCACACACCTCCGCAGCCTCTGAAAGGCAAATAATATTATCACGCCCCAGTAGACGATCCAGCTCAAATACGGTTTTGGTAAAAGGGATCTCTAGAATTTAAAAAAAAAGGGAAAAAAGTGTCAGAACAGAGCTGTTTCACCCACAGCGTAATCACGACTGAAGTGCTGAAGCTCCATCATTAGACCGTGTCCCCTACTTTCAAGCCATTTAAAAAGGAGCGCTCACTAATTGTCTGATTTAATCCACCCACTCAGGAGGACCACGGGCGAGAGGGAGAGCTAATCCTTATCATTTCTGAAGTATTAAAGTGTCTCTGTCCTCCATCCTCACCTAGCAACAGTGGGGGCCGGCCTGAACGCGGTGCCTCATCTTTCCACCAGCCTCCCTCCAATCCAATATTGGACAGCTTCTGGGAAGCTACATGAAGCAAACGTGAACACGACTGCAGCAGAGACAATGTGAGCTCGCGCAGATGAAGAAGTGCCTCTAGTTTACCATTCTAATGACCATCGGCTGTGAAAGTGCAATGACTGGACCTACAGTATGAGGGACAGTTTAGGGAATTAAGACATAAGACAAAGAGTAAATACGGAATAAGTACAGACCATAAGACATAATGGACAGAACAAATATTTACTAGAAGGTCCAGAAGGTGGGGGGCAAGGAGAGCATGCACACTGATGCATTATTGTAAAGTGTGTAATGTAAAGTTACAACAGGTAAGGTGTGTGTGTATGCGTGTTCACTGCAGAATTTCATCATTCTAATGGGCAAACACGCGCACGCACGCACACGAAGTTTCACCACCCCAACCCCTTCAGAAACCTGTTGCTCAAACCGGCTTGCAGCAGATTCTTGCCCATCGTGTTGTTAAAGTGTGCGATCTTAGCTTAGCCTTGCTTTTGCAACAATCAATCACTCAATCAGTGAACAAATCAACAGATAAAAATTGAAGCACAGCTTTTATGCAAACATCCTCCTCAGTAATTTTACGCGCGGGTATTTATCGCGGCGCTGGCAACCGCAATTTTTCCCCGCTGCCCAGTATTCCCAGTAAACTTCCCTCCCTACCTGTCGTCCGCCTGCCAGTCCCCCAGCAACAGGTCTCGGAACCGGTACCGCGGAGGCAGCGGCAGCACCTCCTTCTCCAGCTCCACCATGGCAGACCCCGAGCCCGGAACACCCTCTGCTTTCGAGCGGGAGAGCGTGTGGAGGGGTGTGTGTGTGTGTGTGTGTGTATGTGTGTGTAAGGGGAAGGGGGTGGGGGGAGTGATAAAAAAAAAAAAACACCCAAGACGCCTCTTCCCTCCCCCGAAGACAGCTCGTTTCAGTGCTGCGCTCCTGAAGCCATGGAGCTCACCGCGGCTCCTCTCCCTGCTCTCCCCGCCCGGGGGAGGGGGCGTCCCGGCCTGACATGCGCGACGGGCCGCGTGGTACAATCGCTTCCCACCTCGCCTTCCACACTGTGTGTGTGGCCACACGATGTCTGAACTTGCTTCTCATTCCTGAGTCGAATAGTTGTCGAGACCCCCCTCCACACACACACGCAAACACACTCTCTCTCACACACAGTCACATTGAAAACTCTGAAATGGTCAGTGCCTGATGCTCTTTTTCTCCACTTGCATTTCTAAGTCGAATAGACCCCCCCCCACACGTTAGGGTCCAGCATTTCCTGCACGTGAATAAATGGAGTGTACGAGACTTCTACTCACACATCTGGATTCTCCTCCCTGTATGTGTGTGATGGACCCTGATTGCCTTGGAGATGCTGTAGTCGAAAACTGCATTTTACCGTAGTTTGTGACTTTTAAGGTGCTCGGGGACTGAAAAAAAGGCTCATTTTCAAGGTGCGCCTCCCAGCCTAGAGAAGACAACCACCTGTTGAGATCAGGAGAACAGTACAGCAGCACACATCCTTACATATACAGCACACACATTATGCACATATACATACATTGTTTGTGCATGTGTGCATATACGTATGTAAATACGTATGCATACGCTCATGCATGTATACACACACACACACAGCTGGGAAACCTGTTGCTTTGCTACGGAAACCCGTAAAGGAGAATCAGACGCGATGATTTGATCAAACCCGTGGTTTCCCATCGCTAAATGAGGAGATATCTCGTGATTAATGATTAAAGCGAAGTGTGTTGTCTTATTTGACAGCAGAAGTCGTTTTCCATCTCTCTCTCTCTCTCTCTCTCACACACACACACACACACACTCCCAGTGAGTGATGGACGGTGGTATTGTTAACACTCCGCCCTCTGGCGGTGAAAGTCTGAACAGACGCTCCAAGGAGCACTAAGACAGGAGACTCTCCTAACAGGCTCTGCAGGGTCAGGCACTGCTGCTGGGAGAAACAGAGCTGAAATATGTTAATTAATCTGATATCCCATGTTCCAAATGATGTACCATTATCACCGTCAATTACAAATATCAAGACTTATTAAGTTCAAGAAATTTAAGACTTGTGTAGGTTCACTGGTCATTTTGGACAATAAATGAAATCAGACGTTCATTGAAGACTTCACAATCCCAGACAAAAGTCTGAGGATTCAAATTTCCCGATAATACACCGTTTTGCATCAAAACACTCACTAATGACTTCGTTTCCATCTCAGTCACTTAATTACATATTTATAAAAAAATTGTAGAATTCTTTTGAACACAACAGGGAAAGTTACCCCATGCGTAATAATCAGCTTTGTAATATTTAGCCATGTATGGCCATATGCTGATCTATCCGAGTAGACGTTGACTACTTGAGCACTGATGTACGTCGCTCTGGATAAGAGCCGTAAATGTAAATGTAGACACAAAGGTCACGTTTCAGCTTCAAATTGCAGTGTATTACAGGTATTCTGGTCCTGCTAAGGACACTAAAGTCGTACCAAAATTCTGTATTTTGGTGACGTTAATGTGTGGATGCGGAAGGCAAGGTGCTGCTTTGAAAGTGTGCATATGGGGCCCTCACACAGGCTAGAAATGTACTAAATTTCATTAATCTGCAAACAACAAGCAGAGACAAGGTCTAAACAAGATAAAGAATGGATTTTACACAATGATACAAAACATTTTATAACAACTGTATAAAGTTACACACTAAAACAAGGCCATTTTAAAGATCAGTTCTGTAAAATCCACTCTCTGAAATCTGTTTTTATAATGAACCACATTATTGCTACCATCCAAAGGCAGATGCCTGTAGTGGCTAGAATCATGCTGAGTGATGGGGGAGAGGAGGGGCCATGGCCCCCCCACCCAGAGAGAGCGATGCCAATCATGCCCTCTTGAACTCCTGGCCACTGATGTCTTCAGAACCAGCAGGGATGGAATTTGCAATCTTCTGATGAGGCCAACCCTTAGACAGTCGTGCCACTCAGGGGCCCATAATGTTTGCATATTTTAAGAGGTGCAATAACAGTACAGCATTATTGTGAATGCATGTTGTATGTTCAGCATAGCAGTGTGTTGTTTTGGAGGCTCTGCAGGAAAGTGGCTCGGGGAATAAGGTTGGTGACTACTTATCTAGCCCGTGTTGTTAGTTCGATGTTTATGAATTCTGAAGAAAACCAAGCCTGCAACCTGCTTTAACTGAACACGGTCGGATTTCTGGCAAGGTTAAGCAAAACAGATCTACTCTTTTGACGCTGCACTATTCTGAGCTGAGAGGTGAAGTCAACAAGACCTCTGCAACACTTTGCTTGTCGGGGCTTCAATTCATCTAAAAAAACTGATTGCATCTCGTGACACCATGTTTTATTACACTGCCAGTTATCGCACCCCGGAGACTCTCATTTTCCTTCTGACAGAGCAGACGGATCGTCCCCTAACTCTCAATTTAGCGTGATGGACGGCATAACTAAAGTGCTCCTTCTTAATGGCCATGACTGCAGGATGAAAGAATTGTTGAATTAAGATAAAAAGCCATTTTTTTGTTGGAAAGTCTGTAATTCCAATGACTAGAAAAGTAAAAAAAAACCAAGAAAACACATTGACAATAAACACAGTTAAAGTTTATAAAATGTTTGGTTAAAACTGGACCCAGGTCCCAAAATATGACCAGAGGAAATACTTAAAAAGATAAAGAGGTCAGAAAGGAAAAAAATCAGTCTATTATCGAAGCTCCAAATTCCATGAACAAAAACAACGTGCGTGGAAATGTTCGTCCTTCATGCCGTAGTCCAGAATGGAGTGGACATTTGCTTACAGTCTATCCATTAGAAGGCCTTCCCGCACTGAAGGCACACACCCAGTTAGTCCAGTGCTTTGGAAGTAGGTAGACTCTGCAGAGGCCATTAGTCCAGACTGATGTTCACTGATGCAAGCGCATCCACCGCCCAGCTGGGGTACTGCTCACTGGAGGGGAACATCCTCCTCATGAAGCTCCGCACAAACTCAGGGAAACGCTGCTCTATGATGCTCTGCCGCACAGATCGCATGAGGGTCAGCTGCGGAACAGAGATTATTATTTACTGCAAATAGTCAGATGCAACAAAATCGTGGTGCGAAACGGAATCATAGATTTATGTCCCTGTATGAGTTCACACTAGCACCCCCTGATGTGGACAACAGCTCAAAAACTATTTAGCCAAAACTTGTGTGCCAAGTTGGCCTCAAGGAGGCACTCTAGGAGGGTGGAGGGTGGATGAGCAACTGTAGAGGAGCAAGAGGATCTCAAAAACCAATATGACTTTGTCCGTACCTGGTAGGAGATGTTGTGGATGGTGATGTGATGCATAGCAGCTGTGTCGCTCTTGAAAAGGGCGTGTAGATACGCCCGACTGTGTCTGGTTTAAAGAGAGACATACAAAAGTTGATTTATACAAAAAACCCCAAAAGTTTAAGGGTGTTCTCACACTTGGTCCGTTTCATTCTTTATAGCGAACACAGATCGATTAGTCAGCATTTTTTGCGTATATGTGAACATGCCAAACGAACTCAAGCCCCACTGAAACGAACATCGGGAGGTGGTCTCAGTCCAGTTCGCTTTAAGTCCGTGGCACAGTTCGTTTAACTCACGAACACAAAGCGCTCCGGGTTCGCCCACTAGCCTTGCTGTAGGTAGATCACGTGGTACAAACTATACATTTTTTTTTATTGAACTGTAACAAAACAAATAAACGTGCCACGGTACAACACCTTTACCATTTGAATTATACTTCGGAAAAGCAAAAATGAGATGACGGACAACAGGCAGTAAAGAAATAAATTAGTGAACGCAAATGAATAAATGATAATAATAATGAATAATTAAACAAATAAATAAATACATAAATAACTAACAAAGGGGACCTACAGCCTCAAAGCATTCTTGCTCTCCATCAGTTTCAGTGAAAAAAAAAAATGGCTTTGTTGAAAATGTAGAAGTTTGTAGAGCTTTTAACCATCTGCTTTTATATAGAAGAAAAAATTCCCAAGAATGGGGAACGTGAAGAAACAACGGCGGCAGGACGGACGAGGAACTAAAGTACGAACAAAAAAAGAACTGAGGCCCCGTCTGAGCTGAAGTGGACCAGAAAGAGAACGAAAAAGTCCCATTCAAATGAACTCATACTGTGAACAGAAAAAGAACAAGGCAACATAAAAAGTTCCCTTTCTGTTGTTCCACTTTTTGGACTGAGGACTGTATGTGAAAACACCTTAATATTTGTCAGAAACAATTCAATGTATCATCTCAGTTTTCTCGATTTCACTGAAGAAAATAATGATCATACATAAATTGTAATATACAGAGAACTATACACTAATATTTTTCAGCAATAAAATGGGCTGGGCGGCCCTGGATGGGATACGTGGCTCGGATAATGGATGCATGGTTGGATATAAAATTCTTCCATTGTTCACTTTGGGTGTGTTTAGTCGTCACACAGTTAAAACTAACGCCGCCCTGTGGAGGCTGCACTCGAGCCTTTCACTGTGAAGTGTTTTGTGCTACTGTGCAGTTTGAGGGGATTGAAATAAAACGTTTTAATAATATATTAGAATATATAAATAATGTAAAATTCCAAGTCTACAAGGTGAATCTTGAGGAATATCTGTTTGATCTGTGTGAAATCGCACAGATGTTGCTATGGCGATACAAGCTGATGACCTAATGCTGAACTTAACCCTGCTTAACTGCATATCAACAAACAAGCCTGTGTGTCGGTATGTGCATGTCCTCCCCATACATTCTGGGGAAGATTTTGATGTTTTCATTTTTTGACTGCATTCTTTGTTGAATGTTAAATGTAATAATCATATAATAACCATCAACTACAGCTGATGACATTTGAAAATGTAGTTGTCTGCCACTTTCTGCACTTTTATATTGCTGCATACTGGGCAAGAAAACGTGCTCCTTTGTTTCCCCACACACTGATTACACAGAGCTTGAAAACAATACGGATAATCACCTTTAAAACTGCAATCACCACCCAACTAGGACTAATTACACCACGCAGCATGTAGCAGAGCAGGTTAGAACAGTGAAGCAAGCCTTTCCCACCTCTTGCAGGTCGCGCACTGGCAGTCAGGGTCAATGGGCTGAAAATCCTTGGCGTACTGCTTCTGTTTGATCTGCAGGGAACCCCAGGGGACCAGGGCTGAGCCGAACCTCTGCGACACACAAACCGAGCTTGAGCACAAGCACAAACGGCAGAGATGAAACAGATATCACCTCTTTTGAACTGAATGGACACGGAGAGTGCACTGTTTAATATGACATTATTGCAAAGAGGTCCAAGGTCTAAAAATGTCCAAAATTATGACACAAGGTAGGAGACAGGACACCTACGGCTGTGCGAGTGGGGAAGACACAGTCAAACATGTCACAGCCCAGGGCGACACACACGACCAGGTCCACCGCGTAGCTGGAACACACAGAAACATTCAGAACATTGGAGAGCAACTGTTGTTTTGGGAGGGAGGGAACTAGGAGCTAAGATTGGGCAAAACACAACACTGGCATTTTCTAAAACACTCAATATTCTTTGCGAACAAAGAAAATGTAATTTTTCATTCGTCACTACTGACCAATAAAAAGCCTCAGAATTATAATTATAATGTGCGTCACTAGACACGTGTTGGGCATTTGATAAGCTATTAAGTGACAGCCAATGGGATGAGATAGTAAACGAGTGCATTTGAAGAATCTGACTCTGTGTCACCACACAACCAGTTAATAGAATTTTCTTTCCAAGTTATAAAAGAAACTTATTTTATTTGACATATTTTCATCTATAGTTCACTCAGCAAGTTTCCAATTAATTAATTTATCACTGTATTTACCCTGCTTATACCAAAGAAAACAACAGTGCATACCAAAAGAAAATGACTGTGCATGAATTACAGTCTATACAGGGGTAACATCGGTATTTACATTCTAGCACTGTGGGAGACAGCAGTTCAGTGTAAACTGTATGGATGCAGGTTTACCTTTCCATTTTCTTTATGGATAATGTATTAAGCTGAGTTTCAAATAAAATCAAAGTGTTTTGGGAGCATATTTGGGGACATATTTATGGTTTACACTAGAAAAATAGGTATTTTTAGGATTTTTTTCCCCACATCACAAATTTTCAGTTTTTCACAATTCGCAGGTGATCTTGGAACATAACCCCCATGAATGTCGAGGGTTTACTGTATACATATATTTAAATAAAAAGTGTGGTTATATACACACATCTCTACACTGAAAGTTGTGATTCATCAAACTTGTCATACCAACCTCTTATTGTAAATTTTGCACTGACCATTTTTCATATTTTAGAGAGATCCCACATGTACAATTCCCCTCTTCTATTCCTACACATAGGAAGTCACTGACCTTTTTAAAAGGCCCTTGTTGATGAAATGTGTAGTAGTTTATGATACAAAGGTCATCTTAAAAGGAAAAAAAGGAAAATGACAAAGGCTAGAAAGCTAGAATAGATAGAATCTTAGATACAGAAACAAATAACAAGGTAACCAACACTCAAGTATTTAAATTATTCGGACAGCTCAATACAGATACACTGACGAGAACAATTTGGCCTAAAGTTAACTGGTAAAAGAACTGAAAGTTAATATAAAAAAATCTGTGCAAAGATTATGCTAATTGGAAGCTGTACATCATTGTTTGTGGTCAAACAATAGCACCAAGATGACTGATGGCGATCAGGTCCTGTCATTTTTTCACAATGCTTTACAGTGACTTGAGGTTTCCTATGGTGACGAGTATTTCGCCCAAAGCAAAGCCTATAACCCCACCGCCCTGCAGGACCTGCCTGACCTCATATCAGCTGCTTTTAGTGTCAGATGAATAAACGAGAACACAGGTTTTACCCGACTCCCATGAGGTAGCGGGGCTTTTCCCGAGGCAGGTGGTCCGTGCTGAGTGTCACCATCTTCCAGAAATCGTCCTTTTCTTCTCCCCCACTCAGACCACCAATGGCAAAACCAGGGACATCTCGCTTCGTCATTTCTGCACCAAAAAAAAAAAAAACGCAGAAACATCATGCATGCAGGTCCAGATCAACAAAAACCTCCAGCAGTAGAGGAAAATGGTCAAGAGCCTTTGAAATGTGGTCTTTATTCAACTGATGCACAATAAAGGGCTCTTTGCAAGCTGCAGTAGGTCTCTTCCCATTTACATATATGGGCATTTAAATGCATGTTTTAATATTCAAGATTCTTTATTTGTCACATACACAATCACACAAGTACAACATGTAGAGAAATGAGCCCCTGAAACATCTGTGAAACTGTGCAATACAGTTACAATAAATTAAACTGAAAATTAAAGGCTAGAACTAAGTAATAAAACATGTAGAACTGAAAACAAGATCTGAAGCGTGCAGTGTGCTAATTGCTGCTGATGTATATGGTTATAAATAACAGACAGCAAGTGAGGTACAGCGAGGTAGAGAGTCAGGTGAGGTACAGTCAGGTAGAGAGTCAGGTGAGGTACAGCGAGGTAGAGAGTCAGGTGAGGTACAGTCAGGTAGAGAGTCAGGTGAGGTAGTCAGGTAGAGTTAAGTGAAATACAGCGAGGTAGAGAGTCAGGTGAGGTACAGCGAGGTAGAGAGTCAGGTGAGGTACAGCGAGGTAGAGAGTCAGGTGAGGTACAGCGAGGTAGAGAGTCAGGT
>JBBJLS010000140.1:2504511-2520805 GCA_037577275.1 Bryconaethiops microstoma | reverse complement strand
AGGTGAGGTACAGTCAGGTAGAGAGTCAGGTGAGGTACAGTCAGGTAGAGAGTCAGGTGAGGTACAGTCAGGTAGAGAGTCAGGTGAGGTACAGTCAGGTAGAGAGTCAGGTGAGGTACAGTCAGGTAGAGAGTCAGGTGAGGTACAGTCAGGTAGAGAGTCAGGTGAGGTACAGTCAGGTAGAGTTAAGTGAAATACAGTGAGGTAGGTGAGATACAGTGAGGTAGAGAGTCAGGTGAGGTACAGTGAGGTGGAAACTTAGGCGACACACAGTGAAGTAGGTGAGATGTATTGAGGTAGAAGGGCAGATGAGGTAGAGAGGCAGGTTAGGTTCAGTTTGTGTTATAATGAAAACGTAAAGTTGTGTGTCCTGGTTAGGAGTCTGATGTTCTGATCTTGGTTGTAGAATGTAGATAGCGGATGGATGTCGAGCAAAACGGCAATAAGGGAGTGAAGCAGCTCTTACCATCTAAGCAGGCCTTGCGCAGCTGTGCGTTAAGCCCACCCTGAATGATGGCGAACAGGTTCTGCCGGTGGGGGTTCTTATTGGCTGAGATGCAGCGGTCCAGCCAGCGAATAGAGCGACGCATGGCCTCCTCCACCCTCGGTCCCGTTACCGTACTACTGACCACATCATCCAGCTGCATCATGATATCTGAACCTGGACACATCAGCAAAAATAGTCAGACAGATTGGTCATGTTTGATGTGATTACTTTATGGACAAGTATGGACAAAATTCAAGATAATATTTATAGACACAGAACGTACTTTTGCCCAGATGTGTCATGCAGTGTGTTGTGGTGGCTTAAACGATCCTCATCACTGAAATCCTAATTCCTCACTTTTTTTTAACATAACTTTACTATAGTATGTAAATAATGCTATTGGTATAAATACAGCCCATTTTAAATTCAGTGTCAGAACATTCAACATATGCATATTGTATTTCATATAGAATGTTTTCTACAGAGGTTTTTTTTAGACTTTATATTTTATACTGTTCTAATCTCCGAGTCTCCATCATAACATAAGCAATTTCCTCCTGGATTAATAAAGTTTTCTGGTTCTGATATTTACATGTAACCTTTACATTAGCTTAGCCCCACCCACTCATGATTTTTAAGGAGTGTTTTAGGAATGTTTTTTTCCATCAAATAAGGCACCAAACAGGACAGCCAGTCAGAACAGAGCTCATTTATATATAGTTCTTAGAACACAGAAACAGCAAAAACAAAATAGAAAGCTCATAAAATGAATTATAGTGGTTTTTGGTACATCAGCCCGTACAGACATTACAAGTGGATCTCCGAGGCGTGGTTATAAAATAGGAAATATTTTAATGAAAGGTCTCTAACCTGATATGATCTGATGCTCAAGGCATGCAGTGTTTAATTTGCAAATAGGTGATTATGCATTTCTGTCATTAGTCAGTTACACTAGCCTTGTTCGTTTAGGGTAATGGGGGAAACTGTGTATATTACTTCTTTGCATTTAATTCAAATTAATATTTCATTCAAAATTCCCTATAAGATAAAAACTGAAATGGTGTAACAGGCCCACGTCATAAAAAAGTACATTCCAAGAAAAATTTTATTATAAAAAGTATTTGACACAGAAAAGTTTTAAACCAATCCATGCCGTACACACACCAGTCCACACAGGCTGCGAAAACCAACCAATGCACTGACTAACCAATGTACTGACCAACTGACGCACTTAAGGAGACCTGTATTAAATGAAATCGTACCCAGACTGTTCTGTATGCTGATGGATTGCTCGGGAGTGAGCAGGATTTCCTTGCCGTCATAAGGAGAGCGGAACATGACCCCCTCTTCAGTCACCTCGGACAGCTCCACCAAGGACACCATCTGAAATCCTCCGCTGTCCTGCACAGAGAGGAGCATGAAAGAATCCGGACGAGTTTAATCCTCTGTTCTACTAACAAAAACAACTTCTAAACCACTTTACAGTAGGGATCAGCCTCCAAGACAGGGGTTAAGCCTAGTCCTGGACCACCCCCGCGTTCTGAAGGAAGGTTTTCCAGAAAATTTAGGTTCAGGACTAGGCTTAATCTTTTTCTGGCAAACAAATGTTGTCACAGTTCCAGGTCTAGATCCGGAATGTAATAACTGTTCCAAGTTCTGTTCCAAGTTCCACTCCGGTGCAAGTCCATATATGCAACCTAAGCTATGAAAATAGCTGGTTTGAAGTCACTGTTTTTGTGATGTAACAAAAACCAACACATTTACATACAGATCCACTTTTTCAGCTTATAGCTCTTTAGCCACACCGATTCAGAGATGTGTGTTTCAGGCCAGACTGCTTGAGTGAGGTTCAATAAAAGGCATGCAATCAGAAACGACTACATTTACATATACTGGCCCTAAAGCCTGTAAAAATGGGACAATGGTCATGCAAACAAAAAAAGCAGGATATGGGACCTTTAATACCAGTCTACTGTGGAACATGCCACTACGAGGGCTTGTACAAGCTTTTACACTTCAGAACCTGGTTTATCTCTTACCCCACGCCCATAACAGAATAGTGGCCCTACCGTGAGAAGGTTTCTTCTCCAGTTCATGAACCCATGCAGACCACTGGCTTTCTCAATGAGCTCAGGACCCTGCGAGACATTGAGATCATCTAAACAGAGCAGGATACCCCAACTGGAAAATGAAGGCACGGTCATAAGTTGTTGTAAGCACTGGTATTTGTCTCACATACCGGTCTCATGCCCAGGTGATAGGTGTTACCCAGACATATCTGACAGCCCAGGTCCTCCAGCTGGTCCATGGTGATGCCTTTCAGGGTGCCCTGTGTGCCCACAGGCATGAAGACCGGGGTGCTGACCGGACCGTGAGGCAGGGTGAGGACACAGGCCCTCGCCTTGCTCACAGGACACTCAGCCAGGATGCGGACAGCCAGAGGAGCCACAGAGGAGAAGCACTTCCCAGCTGCCATGTCAGCCTCACTCTCACATGCTCCTCTCTCCTCTGCGGCCATTTCGGGAGGCTGGTTGATGATCCGGCCACGTGGATCTCACCAGGAAGTGCTTTCTGTACCGAGAACGGCATTTACGGTACTCCTGTAATCTCAGAGGGATTTTATAATCTAATCAAACACCAACAACATTAAACAAAAAATACTTGAATAAAAAATGCAACAGTTTTATAAACGAACTGCATGAAATGCAATTTATCAGCTCCGTCTGATAAATGATTTATAAAATATTTAAAATGTTTAGAACACAATTCAGGTTGTTTTCCTGTTTCATCGTCATTATTATTATTACGAAGAAATATCAAATGCCACCCCCAAGTGGGTGGGGCTAATACAAGATTGAAGCCTCAGCTAACCAATCGTATGACACAGGCCGATTTCAGGTTGAAGGGGTGACCCAATCAGAGGAGGAGAAGGATTCGGACGGACCAATGAGTTTGAGACATGCCGAATGACAGGAGGCGGGTTAGAAGGCACCGGTCGGATGTCGTCTGACCGGATGGTGGCTGAAGTTTTGTTTTGTGAGTTTGGGCTTGGGTGAAATCGGCTCGTTTAAATGTGCGCGGTGTGATGTTTGTGCCCAGCTGACGGCTCGACACGGTCCCTGGGGTGTTGAAGTCGCGCGTTTCAGTGACAGACCGATGAGAGAAGGTGTGTGAAGGGTGAAAACTCGGCTGTTTTGAAGTAACCCGAGCAGCAGCTCCCCCCTGCAGCCGTTCCAGTGTCCGGGAAGAGAGACGAGGCGAGGCGAGCCCCTGTCCCAGTGAAGCCATGGGGAACCGGGGGATGGAGGAGTTGATCCCCCTGATCAACAAGCTCCAGGACGCCTTCAGTTCCATCGGACAAAGCTGCAACTTGGACCTGCCGCAGATCGCCGTTGTCGGAGGGCAGAGCGCCGGAAAGAGCTCCGTCTTGGAAAATTTCGTCGGCAGGTTGGTTTTCTACTGGTCTCACACTTTTTTTAACGACTAATTTCGGTGCTACCGTCCGTTTTTTAACTTACAGAGCCGATAAACACATCGACTGTTTCACCTGTGCTCGGGAGTTTTCTGTTCTTTCGGTTAACAGGCTTTCGGGGATGTTTTGGGGTCGTATGCGCAGACGGGAGTTACGTAGTTTCCGTAAGTCGAGACAGCGCCGGCTCATTGAAACGGGACCGGTGGACGGAAAAAACGTTGAGCCGTCTGTGATCACTGTGCTAGCTAACTGGTTAGCAAACTCCAAATGTCTGCGTGAAGGCGGCCCAGGCATTGACAGGGCTGGCCCAGCAACTAAACATGGAAATAAAATCGGTTATCAGTCCGTTTACTGCTGTTTTCTTTATGTTTGAAGACTGGAAAGTGTGTCACGCCCGCATTCGCCTGGAGCTAACTTGCTGTGGCTAATTTACCGCAGCTAACTCTCCCTGTTCTCATTCTCTTCAAGTGTATAAACATACAAACTTCTGACAGGTTCATGCATATTGAACATGCCTTCTGTGCTTTTTGTGAAGTACAAGCTGCGCTTATAGAGGCCAAGTAAAAACAGAAGAACAGAGTCAGTGTGTTTTGTTTTTTTTAGACTTGTGTTCTTTTGTGTTGTGAGCAGTTTCCAGAGGAAAGTGTATGTTGTATTGTGAGCAGTTTCCAGAGGAAAGTGTGTGTTATGCTGTGCTGTGTTGTGAGAGGGAAAGTGTGTGTTATGCTGTGTTGTGAGGTGAGCAGTTTCCAGATGAAAGTGTGTTGTGCTGTGCTGTGTCGTGTTGTGAGCAGGAAAGCGTGTGTTATGCTGTCAACACGCTGCCAGCTGTCACTTTCAGTAAAAGCAGAAGTGGACAGTGGTTGCTTTTACATATACCCTTTTTTGGGACAGACCTGTATTTACCACAATTTATCTTTCATGCCACTGTTGTTGTTTTTGCAGAATTATTTCCTTCTTTCTAACTCCATTCTGCATTTTCGCACACTTAAACACTCCACTGCTAGAATACAGTGTCTGTCAGTGTTCATTCAAACTGTACTGCAGCTGCTTCTGTCGACCAGACTAAATGTCTTGTTCTGTTATTTTGTTGCTCTTGTGTTTTTCTTGCTTTTTTGCTTTCTGTGTATTCCTGACCTGTCTGCACTTATGTAGTCCTGTGATGTTTTTGTTCTTTGTGTTGGTCCTGGAGGAACATTGTTTTAGTTTCACTGTACTGTGTATGTAGGGCTGAAATGAAAATAAACCTGCTTGACTTAACCTGTCTTGCTTAAGTCTTGTCAGTCATTGAAATACAGCCATAAAGAGAAACATACTTTTTTCTTTGCAATGATGGTGAATGGAACCAGGGGTCAAAACAAACATAGCATTTTATTTACCATCCAAAATGACCTGTGAACCTACCTGTCCTGAGTTTTTGTATCAGATTTAGAGAACTTTATTGATCCCGAAGGAAATTGTAAAGCTGATGGCGGAAAAATGGTGGTAAATGAAAAACAATGCCTGCATGTGCCTCTCTGCTATGAATGGATTTGAAAAGATGTTTTAGGCCAAGATCTCATCTTGGTTGTGTGATCATAGCTATTTCTTAATGCAGTAATTTTCAGTAAGGGAACTTTTAGGGGCATTGGCCTAACTTTGCTCCTCTCTGTAGACTTTCACTCCTTCATTGTTGCTCACAGCACCCATTTTTGAGTTTCAGTGTTTTATTTTGGCCCTAAATGAGACTACACGTCCTGTGCTGATAGATAGTGAATGTTCTGGACTGATACATTCCTCTGCAGTTCTGTAGGGAATTCAGGATGTGAGGAGGTTTTAGTGCTGATAAAGTTTTAAAGAGTTCATATCATGGAAAACAAATCTTAACAAAAAGCTTTTGATGAAATATGTAAACTCTATGATAGTTTTAAATCCATCCACCCCATAAATGAAAGGTAAGCTTCAAAAACAGCCACTGTTGAAATCACTATTTTCATGTGGTCATGAAAACCAACATCTTTACCTTAGCCTGTTCAACCTGCAGAAGTTGAGCTCCACTCATTCACAATTAACTTAAGGAGGCATTGACTGAAGCATCCTTTTGGCCTGTTAGAACAGAGGTCATTTCGTGTATCTGTCTTAAAGGCACGGTTTAATTATAAGGCCTTTTTAATTATAAGGCATAAAGAGAGGTTGGAAAATAGCCATGCTGAAATGGATAATGACTGGTTTTGTTACTTAAAGTCATGGAAATGTTAGAAGTGTAACTTAATAAATAAAAAAAATATAAATACATTTAAAAATGGACAATATGGTATATGGGCACTTAAGCATTTCTTTTAGTAGCTTCTTTTGTTATTTAATTGAAATAGCATGAATTCACCTTGGGTGTAAGTTTTAAGCTGCTGAAGTAAGAAATACTCCAAGTTACGTTTTTGCACACAGTACAGATCTTGTTTCTAATTGTAATCTTTGTTTATTTGGAATATACTTTTTTTCAGTATATTTTATTAATTTATCCTCTTTAAGTAAATTTAATTTATTTGATAACACCATTGCACTATTGTCTCATGGGTCAAGTCAGGGACTCATTTCACTACATGTTGTACTTATATAGCTATGTTTGTGATTGAATCTGGAGATGAATTTTAGAGCACTGTGGATGCAGTGCTCCACTTGACAGTTGACATATAACACGTAAATAATGTGGACTTCATGGTTCATTTTGCAACAGTCACACCCAAGTGAATGAGCAGCCCGTGTAAAAGATAGAGCAGCCTCAGTTGAGCTCTGCTGAATCACCCCTGGCCTGTTATGTTTGATATTGCCTCTGAGTGGATGCAGGAGGTCAAATTGAAGCAGAAATGGAGACTAACAGCCAGTATGCAGTCATGTCTCCAGGGCAGTGTGGGCTCCTGGTCTTCCTGCAATCATTTCCTTCCCTATTCTCATGAGTCTGACTGTACCGTGTTCTGCTTAGTCAGATCGCACTGAATTTGCCACGTCGTCTGATAGTCATCCACGTCTGGCTCACATTTTGTTGTTGTTTTTGCAGGCTGAATAGAAAGTCCATTGTCTCAAACCTGGCCGATTGGGTAGTGTTAAATAAACGAGGACAAGTGAAAGATGCATGCATTTTAAGGCGTGTATGTCTAAAGTACAGTGTAAAGGACAGCGCTGCATTTCTGAATCGGAATCAAAACTTTATTGATCCTGCAGGAAACTGCTTAATTTACAATGTTGCTTTACAACATTTGCAATAAAACTACATTGTTCCTAAGTGGACTGTATGTTGGAGGCAAGTCATGCTGAGGTCAGTATTGAGAAAATGCGCTTGGACATCTTTGTCATCTTAACAGACAATGTTTACTTAAGCTGCCAAAAGTTTATTGATCATATAGATCACAATAGTTTTCAATGGCAACTGATCAACCAATCAGAATACCCAGTAACTCACCTGGAGCTGTGATTGGTTACCCTGTCAAAAAAAACCCCCACTCTGATTGGTTAGAGGCTCATTTTTGTATTGCAGAACACGATGTTGAGATAATGATTACCAGAAATATATTATCCAAGAGTCATTTTTCACTGTGTGTTCGTAGGGAGACTCCGAGGAGTTGTTATACTTGCTTTCAACCGCATGTAAATGTGTGTGTGTGAGCAATCTGCAATGCAACGCACCCGCAGTACCAACAGAACCAGTTGGAGCCGCGTGTGACATGATGTCAGGAGCCCACTAAACAATTCATATCCACATTCGCCATCTGTTTTCTCACACAGCCTCGTCATCGGTTGCCATTTGCTGCCTTTTTGACCTTTTGCTGAATCAGAAGAAGTAAGAAGACATTCTCATAACAGCACAGAATGCTTTGGCTCAAAATCTGGACCACTGATTGGCTGTCTAAATTACATTCTCCCAGCATGGTTTCAGCATCAGTGCTTCTTGATTAGTCTGTAATCCATTGGGTTTAGTCAATTCTAGGCCTGCATGTTATAGACCAAATAGGAGTATTGCAATAACTTTGCAATTGCAATATCTTTCAATGTGTTAAAGGGTCCATTTCAGTAAAATAGCTAAAGCATTAATTCAGAGGGATAAACATAGGTTGAAAAATGATCATATAAGAATTATGAACACTCAGTAACTCACCTGGAGCTGTAATTGGACACCCTGTCAGAAACACTGATTGGTTAGAGGCTCATTTGCGTGTTGAAACCTTCTGCAATTTCATTATTGCATCGATCAATATTTTGGTAATGATTAACAAACGATATATTGTGCAGCCCTGATCAATACACCCACTTCCAGCACCTCACACTCATACATTCCAGGTGTAAGCCACACCCACTTTTGGTTTGTAGTTTTAAAGAAGGTGTCGAAGTTAAGGTATTGATATCGGTGTTGGTACCTATGGAAAAAATGGACCAGTGCCCATCCTTAAATTATGACAGTTTGATTGCCTCCTTAGTTCAGAACCTGTAATTGTGTGTCATTAAAGCATGCTAATAACTAATGAACACAATAGACACAAGCTATAAGCTGTTAGTGGGGTCCCACCTCAATGTAGAGGCTTTTCGTTGATAAGTCTGAGAAAGTGAACTGTGCCAGTTGTAGATGAGCTGTGCTGTGTGTTGTCCTAGCCTGTATGACCTCCATTTCAGGCCTTTGTCCCTGTCCTGACATGGGAGAGAGAATGACTTTGTAATGCAGCCAGCGGCTTCAAAACCAGCCTGTTAAGCAGGTTTTTGTATCTGAGGGACAACGCGCCCATTTACACTAGGAACCACATAGACGCATTTAAGCGACATGCCTTTTGACACAGAAAGAGCAAAGCAGCCAACTTAATGCACATTCCTTCACACACACGAACTTAGGCCGGCGCTCGAGTGTGGGTCTGTACTGTGGCACTGTGTCCCAGAATGCTGGACTTCTATCAGGAAACCTGTCTGCAGTGTGTCATTGTACAGATGACCTTCACTTTCCTAGGAATCCACGCAGCTGTAGAGGAACGCCTTTCAAAAGGACCTCTCAGTTTTAAAGGATACAAGTTAAAGGATATGTTTTGTAACACAGACTGCAGTTGATCATTACTTCTTAATTGCAGAAGCTGTCACACTATTGTTCTTTTTTTGAGTTAATATTCTTTTTAAAGCTGGAATTTGCAGCCGCTTCTCATGCAAGCCCATAATGAATTTTGGCAAAATTCCATTGCTAAAACATTCTTTAATGTCCATTGTATTCCTCCTTTATTCGCATTCTTGATTGGTTGATCAAGGGCAGAGTGTTAAGATCGATTAGTGTGGTCTAGACGGCTCCGTAATGTATGGGGGGAGAGAGTGGATGGGCTGGTCACCTTAAAAGTGTGTAGCGGAGTCTTGGAGTGAGTACTATGACGTTACGGCTATGGTGGATGGACAGTGACCAAACACAGAGCTAAAGACACAGCAGACTCATAAACAGACTTCAGTTCCTCAGAACCGTGTTTGGAGATCCTCCCCGGTCTTAAACACAGTTCCAAACACAATTCTGCTCCACAATTCGGTTCGGCCTTCAAAAAACTAGACGCTTCTCATTTTCTTTAGATAATCTACAGAAGCAAAAACTTCTCAGATCATTTGGTTGTATGGCTACACCGAAATTGCAGCATCCAAAACATTTAGGCTGCAAAGGGCACTATTTCAGAAAAGAAAAGTGTCCAGCACTTAATAGGTGAAACTACAGCAGTTAATAGGTGAAAATGAGACTACTGATTAAAAATGCTGTTTGTTTCCTTTGCTTTCCAAACGGACTTTGCTACAGCAAGTACAAAAAGGACTAATGATGTGAAACTATTTCATGGTTTCTTAGAAGGGCGTTAGCCCTGGGGTTTGTAAACACTGCTCATGTTGAGTATGGAAAGGGTGAGTTTTAGTTTGATTTTCAGCAGGGTGTGTCCTGAATTTCAGTGTTGATTTCAAAAGTTTTCATTTTGGTGTCCCATCCATTTCTTTGACTTGCATGGTAAATGATTTGCTGGTTTCATGCTGTGTGAAGATCATTTCTTGATATTACTGTGGTGTAAATAATCAGTTTTGTTTAATGCCCCTGCACAAAGTAAGTGTTCACAAACCCTTAATAACTTGTCAACTGTGTGTTTTTTCAGTTGACTGGTACAGTATTTGTCACTACTGTTTTTTCTCTTTCCTGATTCCCAGTGTCTTCATGGCTTGTTTCAGGAGTGCATCTCACATCTGCCTCACATCCGTAATTATTCGTTTTACTTTCCTTTTCTTGAATCTTTTCCCTCACACCTTAGGTTCTGCCTCCAAGGATGCGAGGAGGACAGAGAGATTCGTGTTTCTCGGATGAGATTTCTTTCACTCGGTCTGTTCTTTCATCACCCTGTGTGACATGAATCTAATAAACTTGGGTATGACCTGTGTAGACGTACAATGGTACCTATGAAGGTGTGTAGATGTGCGATGGCGTGTGTGGAGCCGTGTAGATGTGCAATACGTACTTCTTTGTTTCACCTTCTTGCTGTTTGGATTTTGCGTGTTGTGTTGCGTTGGTAAATGCGTCATTGGACTGCATTTTTATTAGCTTGCCAGTAGCCATAGGTTGTAGCAGCACACCCACTGTAAGATGATTGTCCTAAATGTTCTGACATTGTTAGAAAATAATTGCAGGGTTTTTTGGTCATTGTGATGAACCTCTCTCACAGTACGTCATTGGACCATCGTTTAAGAGACACAATCAAAGAAAGCAACATGATTGTTTAACGATTGCCATCTTCAGTCTGTAAACAGCCCAGAATTGTACACTGGATACTGGGTGTTATTAGACTTACTGGCTTTACCTGAAACTCAACCACAGTCAGAATTTTATTAACCATCAGTCTTTCGCAGGATCCTCCCTTTAACTGCAATCATCCAGTAAGAACATATGATGGAAATGGTCTCATGTAGGATGCATCCATCCCTGGTTCACGGCTAGAGAATGCTGGGAAGAAGAACTGCGTTGGCATCATTTAGAGTTTTGGGATCTACCTTGGGTGTTTCAAGAGGTTAGAACAAAAAATTTGGACCATCTGGTGGACCCAGATGACCAGGATGAGAAACACTGGACTTGTGGCACTTGAAAATCCAGTTTTTATTCTGTTGCAGCCATTTGCAATACAACAAAATGCAGCTAACTTTAAATGAAGACCATGTGGGGGTGTGGTGGATGTTTTTGAGATCCTGTGTGGGATCCTCTCTACTAAAAGCCGTATGTGTACTAATGCTCCCCTGGTGGAGAACGTTCAAACTACTGAACACGGCTTTATAATGACCTGTGGATTCCCTGATTATTGTTCAGATTGCAAATTAATATGGGAACCAAATAATTGAAAACATACAGTAATCGTTTTTAATCAAGTAAATGTGACTTCTCTACTTGAGTGCTGAAGGCTTTACGAAACAAAATATAACATGAAAGATGGGAAAGCAACTATTTTTATGAACACTGCATTACTGTCCTAGCCTTTAAAAGACATGATTGTGTTTTCCTTTGCTGTTTTTCTAAGCAGCTCACTGTCGTTTCTCTGATTTGGTTCGCTATGGAGGTAATTTACTGTAAGAAACGCTCTCCTCATTAAGCTGCTATAGATATTGACTGGACAATATTCCGTGCGATTCTTGTTTTAACTGAGATAAATTACCTCTGTGCAGACTCACCGATCAAAGCAAACATCTGAGACCAACAGCGACATGCAATAAATAATGATTTCATTCAGACCTCCTGTGAAAAGGCGGGGTTTGATGGTCATTAGGCAATTTCAGAATCCTGCCTGGACTGTCAGCTTCCATTATGCTTCAGATGTCGTCTACACAGCCTTGACTTTGCATATAAACTTGCAATAAATGCTTAAAGGACTTTAAAACCCTGGAGAGGTTCTGAGCAGCTGGTGGCTGGGAACAAAAATAATAAAAAAAGAACCTCTGCCTGCCAAATTATTTCAATTGTCATGTGACTTGCCGTTCCAATTATGAGCTGAAATGTATCAGCTTACGGCATCTTCACTTTACTGCCCAGCGGAAAGAAACATCCTGCGGGCATCTAGGCTTTTCCAGCTTGAATTTCAGAACAGACACAAGCAGATAGGGAAATAAAGGTCTTTTTAGTAATAAATGAATTACGCTGGTAATGACGTTTTAACGTGCGGGTACAGCGGTTTTGTTCTTGCTCAGCAGCACCTCTTCTTTCATGAAAAACACCCTGAGGATTATTGACTGGAAAGCAGTGGAGGCACTGATGAGTCTGAATGCCGTGGGTGAATGGTGGGCTTGTAGTTCATTATTTTGGTTTTGTAGGCGGCTTTTGTCTTTATTTATTCATTTATTTATTTATTTTTAATTTTTATTTTTTTTCCACTTTGAAGTTGCTGCTCCTGTGCTGGTAGTCATTCTTCCAGATTCATCCTCTGTCTGCCGCCCTGATTTATCTCTCTGTCCCCCAGTGATCATGACCACACTCTCAAAAATACCAACAGAGGTTGTGCTTTCTTCTCAAAGCTTGTGGGTTTTATTCTGAATAAGTAAGCAGTGATGTCTGAATGCAGCTTGATTATCATCATTATGGACGTCCGACCAGAACTGCATTTTTAGTTGAAAGAATGGTGCAAGATATCAAAACCGCTTCGGTCTGACCGATAGTGATAGGTATGGAAAAACAGGTATTAAACTTTTACCGGTTGCTGACTGGTCAGTCCTGAAATATGGATGAGCTCCTGGACAAATTGGTATTCTGAGCTACCATTAGTATTAATGCAGCGTTAATGCATTCTAACCCAGCTGCTTTTTCAAATGGCTGATGCTAGATTGGATCATTGTGAGCGATAGGAGTGACTTCTGACAAACAGTCGCATCTCTAGTAGTTGCTTTTCCCTCATTATAAATTCAGGAAACAATTTACCCTTCTTATTTCTCCACAGTATTAATATTGATATACAGTATCAGTATTCATATTGGTATCAGTACGGTCCTAATGATACCCATCCCTGCTGGCCAGTATAAAAAAAACTGGTCACTGATGGTGACACTCTGGTTGAACAGAGCTTTTGGTTGAGATGAATGTCACTTGTCGACAATTTTGCCAAATTTTGCCAAGCCCTTCCTGTTACACATGCATGACAACCCTGAACATTTCTAGACATTAGCTGGAGGAGCTGTAAGCGTGAACGCGAATGCCCAGATCAATTGACCGGACATTACACAGATTTTGGCAGCTGGGTGTTCTAGTGGTTAGGGCTTTGACCCTGTGATCAGAAGTTTGTGGGTTCAAATCCCAACAAAGCTAGTGTCACCACTGAGATTCCCTTTAGCAAGGTACCGTCCCCACACACTGCTCCCTGGGCGCCTCTTGTTGATGGCAGCCCCCTTCTTCACTTGGTGAATGGGTTAAAGGCAGAGAAAGAATTTCACATTGTTCACATTGTGTGTTTTCACGGGCCACTTAGTTAACATTTTATTGTGGCCGATACCAGTAAAACCAGTTTTATTCAAGTGTTCCTGTTAATAACTCTAACATAAAGCCATTCACTTCTAAGTCAATACATATAACAAAAATGTTACAACTCTAGTTTTGACAATCAAAGTGAAGCTTAGCATTGTCCGGATTAACTCGTTTATTCACATCAGGTCTGAGACAAACCTAAATGTAGAGATGGTGGACTAACGGGTTAATCTGATTGAAACAGAATAAACAGAATGTTTTCTGCAAATCGATACAAAACAGCTTCATACCACTGGAGTATCTATCAATGTTCTTTCACTTGTAACAGAACTTAAGTTACCATGAATGTAGCTTTGTGTTTAGTACAACCGCTAAATTATCCATGAACACAATGTAGCTGAACAATATATTTATATATATATTCTCTCCCAGTCACTACTGCTGCCTTAGGCCTGAACTGTCCTTTCTTTTGGAGCCTCCACAATAAAAAGGAAAAAGGGTCTATTATGCAAAACATTATTTGTGGTAAAACAAAAACTGTAATATTGAATTATTTACTAACCACTAACACGATTGGACATCTTGTGCAAACAGACTGAAAGCTTCAGCAGCAAGAAGGAAAGCGTGGAAGTGTAAATTGGCTTTGCAAGTCATTTGGGGCGGACATCCACGTCTGAGAACTGACACACTAATGAATGGAGCCAATTCACAGCCACAAAGATTCTGGAAACTATATTTACATGGGAGAAAGCTTTTAGCCATGCACATTAATGCGGCATGTTTTCATGTTTAATAAGGAGCGCTCTCGAGTGACATAAATGAGCATCCCCATCTCCCATGTATGTGCTATTTGTACCGTGTGTTTGCCTGCTGTCTGTGTGTTTGCGTTTGCACTTGGTTTTGAGAAAGGAGCTGTGCAAATTAGGCTCATTCAGACGAGGATCAACCCCTTAGCGGGGGAATTTAACAGTTCTGCCTGTTTGTGTTTTTTTTTTTTTGTTTGTTTGTTTTTTTGGTTCCTTTGTATTGTGAACTTCTCCACGTCATTAAGACAATGTTTGCTTTGATGCTGGTGACTTTGAATCATTCAACAGGATGATTGCTTGTTGAGCAACAGCACAAGCTGTGGTTGCTATGGTTACACTGCCGTACTACTCTATGTATTGGTTACATAAAGGCATGTAACCAAAACAGCTTGGGAAAGTGGTTTGCTGGCATGTCAAGTGGCTCAGTTGTTATACAAAATGTAGAGATTTTTTACGTTGTGTGTGTCAAGCTCTTGAGTGTTCTGCACACTCAGTCTGCCGGTTGGTCCGTCACGATATGTATGAACTATGAGTATTGAGATTGTGTGGTGATTGCAGTATAGTTCAATATATTAAAGAGCTCATGTTACATGTGAAATAGCTGAAGTATTAATTCTGTGGGATAAACACAGGTTGGAAAGTGGATATGTAACAATATAATGATGAATTATATGTATGGCTCACAAACCCACACACATGTCGAGGAAAAAAACCCCCGAAGGAAATAGCAGAATATGGGAACCATGGGAACACCTTGACTAAACGGTGTCTTTAATTTATTAAACATGAGCCAAAATAATTCAGCTTTTGTTGAATTACATGACATCAATTCATCAGAACACCCGGTAACTCACCTGGAGCTGTGATTGGTCGTCCTGTCAGAAATACTGATTGGTTAGAGGCTCATTTGCATGTTTAATCTTTCTGTGACATCACTATTGCAGAGACTGAGATCGTGATAATGATTAACAGACAGTATACGTTGTGCAGTCCTTTATATAATAAATATTTTTGACAAGCAGGTGGGAAACCTTGAACTTGGTAGAACTTGAACTTCAAAGTCCCTCCCCCACACCGGAGGTAACAAAGTAACACAAACACCCTCAAAGTGAAAAGTCATGTCAGTACTTTTTCGTCAATGGCAGGAAATCTGTGGCTTTATTGATCGCTCGTGCCCGACTCAGAACTGCTTGCAGGCTTGTGATACACTTTTTCTCCCTCTTTCTTTTCTCTTCTTTCTTGGAGAATGAAGTTGTTGTATTTTTCCCTCTCATTGGCCTCAATCACCGGTAGGTTTGCAGGGCATCTGAGCAGCCATGCTGTTGGAGCTCCAGCCGTGACCGTTAGGTTTGAATTGCCGTTTGTCAGTAGCTGGTTGTTTGAAAGTCTGCAGCGGTTATGTCATCTTTTGATTTCATGGAGTGACGCAGTGTGTGTGTGTGTGTGTGTGTGTGTGTCTGTGCGTGTTACACTGGCCTCTTTCAGTGTGTTTTCTCTCTGACAGAAAAACCTGTTAACAACGAGCTTCTGCAGAGGAATCTGCTTCCACCCTATGGATACACACAATAGGATTAAGTCATGCTTCTTTTCTGGTTTTACACACATTTGGTGGAGCGTTTGGTTGAGTGCTGTGGGTCAGAACCGAAAAAAGTGTTCCTGTCTGGGTAAACTCACATGGACTCAGCATGTCAGACGCAAAATGCAGGCAGATATTCAGATGTGTTCCGTTTCAGGAAACTGAATGTTTTTATTTTTGTTTTGCATTCAATTGTTCCGGCTTTATTGGCTCTGCTTTGATTGGCACTTTATCAAATGAAGCGCCGGCCATTGCTTGTGCTTTTCAGTTTGCAGGCCGTGTTTTTAATCGAACCGCTCTGACTCAGCATTGAAGCGCTGAATGGGTGAGTGCAATAGATTGAAAGTGAAAGAGAGAGGCTAGATCTGGGGGGAATCAGAATGTGTGTGTGTGTGTGTGTGTGTGTGTGTGTGTGTGTGTGTGTGTGTGTGATCAACGTCTGCACCCTCCCGCCGTATTTGCATTTGCAGCACCACTGAGCGCCCCAGAGCTGCGCGTG
>JBBJLS010000140.1:2483317-2500374 GCA_037577275.1 Bryconaethiops microstoma | reverse complement strand
GTGTGTGTGTGTGTGTGTGTGTGTGTGTGTGTGTGTGTGTGTGTTTGTCTCTCTCTCTCTCTCTCTCTCTCTCTCTCTCTGTGCTCTCTGCTCTCTTCTCTCTGCTCGCTCTCTCTCTGATCTCGCTCCTTTTCTCTCTGACAGTATTGAATCTGACTCTCATCGACCTGCCAGGGATGACCAAGGTTGCCGTGGGCGACCAACCCCAAGACATTGAGCACCAGATTAGAGACATGCTTCTGCAGTTCATCACCAAGGACAGCTGCCTCATTCTGGCCGTGACACCGGCCAACACTGACCTGGCAAACTCAGACGCCCTGAAGATCGCTAAGGAGGTGGACCCTCAGGGTAGGGGGTGCTCTTTCTTCAGAGCCTGAAATGTCAACACCGTTTAATTAACTCCACCAGTGTTAAATGAACCCGGAATCAGAAAACTTTATTGATCCCAAAAGAAACTGCTTAGGTTAAGACTGCACAGAGACGAGAGCAATATGAAATAAAACTCTGCAGAAAATAATCAATATGAAATATACTATACTATGTACACAAATGCTGCGGTATAAATACTATACATAAATAACAGTTTAGTGAGGTACTAGTAACACAGATAGTGGTTAGGAGAATGTTATTGCATGTAGTAGAGATCAATAGTCTGTATGTAATATTGACATAAGTAGTGAAATTTCAAATGGTAAGACTTTTGCACATAATTATGATGTTTTAACACCCGATAAAATTGTGTCATCTTGGATGTGATAGACTATTGCACGTAATAATAAGATAATAATTCACATAATGATAATGATTTATAGTATGGGATACATGTGGTTACATGTGTGTTCTGAGATGAGGACACTTATATGCACTCTACAGGAATTCCTTTAGCTCTGCACACCCTTTAGGCAGCTTGCGATTTGATTTTGATATGAAGTTGGCATGTTTTTGCATATTCTGACATTTGAACATTTTTTGCAATAACCAGTGGGCCAGATGGCACATTGAGACACTCACCGGTGCCTCATTTGATTCTCTACAATGACTTTCCACATGAGATTTCTGCAGGATCTGTCAAGGATTATGATTAATGATCTTTCAGACATATCATCATTCAGACATCCTTGTCAGCACAGACGACTAATAAGAGAGAAAGACTTCAATGAAGCTAGTATTAGTGTTTTCACACTGAAATACTAATTAGCAGTGGTTTACTGAGATGCCCAAGATCATGTTTGTCTTGAAAGTCCCATTAAGCGGGCCATGACCTCCTCCGCGTGAACAAATAGTGGCTCCTTCACTTCTCAGTCATGTACACAATAAAGTCCTGTGGTGGTTTTCTTTCACAAAGACTGAAAACCCCACTGGAAAAACAAAAGTGCCACAGAAGATCCTGCTAAACAGTAGAAAGTCATTGTGTACCAAATCAGACCCCAGTGAATGTTGCTGTATGCTGCTTATACGGGATGCTCTATCTTGTGTACCATGCAAATGTCTTTAGAAACCATCTAAAATCCGTTTAGCTGTAGTTTGTAAAAGCTAATATTAGAATACTACTCATATTATTAGTAGTCTAATAATTAGTACTGGTATTATATATATGGCATCTACTATTCATATGTTGACTTACTTAACCGTAGAAATCTAGGTAATACTATCATATGTGAGTCTCTGTCAGAGAATGTGATGCATTTTACTGCTTAAGGCCAAGAACTGTCTACCATTGCAGGAAATTTTAACCACAGTCTGCTCTTTTGGGATGACGTGTAAGAGGTTTTCAATTTTAGAAACCGAGCTACGTAGTAACAGTCCCTCAGGATGTACAGTGGTCCCTCAGCAGACATGCAAATGTCTCACATACTTCATGGTGACTGCTTTATGCAATTACCACACCGTGATACCATGAACTTCATAATCTTTCCACTGCTATATCTTGCTATAAAAAGTTTTTTTTTGCATCACGATGTCCAGGCAACTGTTTCCTTATATTGACTGGAAAACAGGTTATTTTTACATCAGAACTATTATATATTCATATGCAGTATCAAAACTACTTAAACCGTAATTTTATTTGAAGTAAAGTGGCCCCTTATAGTCATGCGTGAACACACCACAGCACAGCACACAGTGTGAGCAGGGTGAAATTATTTCTCTGCATTAAACCCATTCACTAAGTGAAGCAGGAGGCTGCCGTCAATGAGGGGCACCCGGGGAGCAGTGTGTGGGTACAGCACCTTGCTCTAGGGTACCTCAGTGAGGACACTAGCAGTCCTAGGATTTGAACCCATGACCACATGGTCACAGGGTCAAAGCCCTTACCACTGTGCCCCCCTGCTGTTACTATTTATTTACCTATAGTACTTACATCCACTTCTCATACTGGCCGCACCTTTTTCTGTATATAGCACAGTCTGTTTAGTACAGAGTATTTTCTGAAGAGTTTTTTGATATTATGTCATTTTTATTTTGTACTTGTCTCTGTATCTCTGTGTCTGTGCAGTTGCGTAATGAGTGTCCCTCAGGATCAACAAAGTTTTCTGATTCTGATTCTGATATGCGATGTGAAGAAATGTGTATAAAAGATGTGTACGGAAGGCAACCAACATAATGCTGCCAGTGAACTTAGTGTAGAAATCAGACTCAGCATCAGAGCGTAGGTGGAATGTCTGAGGCTGAGACGAGCTACATATTATCAAGCTCACTGCAAAGGCAGCCTTCCTTAAAAAAAGAATGGAACTTCCAGCAAATGTGACAGACAGTGGTGGACCAAAAAAAAAAACCGCACCAACCAGCATTGTTTTTCTGCAGCTAGCTGTTAGCCAGCCTAATTTATAGCTAAATGGAGGGATGCATTTATTTGGGCATTAAATTAGAATACACCTATTTTGATGTTGGGTATATGATGACCCAAAATAAAACAGTAGAGGTTCAAAACACTAATGCTGAATTCATTGTGACTTTTATGTGAAATCGTTCATTGTAGAGAAACTTACTCACAGTGGCGGTGAATGGAGCCAGGAGTCATGATATCTACAATACAAACGCATTTTAATGATTTGAGGCATTTAGAAATGTACAGTTTTAGATTTTTAGATTTAGAAAATTAGATTCCCTTTTCATGTCAAACTAATGAAAGCTTATGCCATTTGTTATTTGAATTGACCTTGGGAATATAATTTCGTAATTTTTTGTCAGTGTGGGGACTTCAGCAAATGAGGGCACCTATATGGTGAAATGGCATTTAGCCACTATGCTGTCCGCTTCTGGAACTATCAATATCCGATCTGCATCAACTGTAGCTTTAAAAAGTTGCTACAACTGCACTGTTCTCCTCTGCCTTTTTGGATATCCGCACCTTCAGTCTTATTGATTGTCTATGCATACTTTTGTTTCTTTTCTATTCTTTTCTTTTTTGACTTTGTACTTTTTTATGCTTGCTGGTTTATTAATTGTTTTATTCTGTTCCTGTAAAGCACATTGAATGGCCTTAGTGTATGATAATGGACTAAATAAACCTGACTTGGCTTGGCCTGGCTTGACATATCAAATATTTGTATTAATGTATTGAATCACTTATTAGTTCATGTTTCATAACAGTATATTTTGTCCATGTTGAGCTTTTTGTTGTTTGTTTTGTGCAGGACTGCGCACTATTGGTGTTATAACCAAGCTGGACCTGATGGACGAGGGAACGGATGCTCGAGACATTCTGGAGAACAAACTCTTACCGCTACGCAGAGGTGGGACGAGTGTCCTTGGGTGAACACATACAACACAAATTATTATTATTATATGCAGTGGTATGCTAATTGCATGCTGTGTGCCAGGCTACATTGGGGTTGTGAACCGCAGTCAGAAGGACATCGATGGCCGGAAGGATATCCGTGTAGCTCTGGCCGCCGAGAGGAAGTTCTTCCTGTCCCATCCTGCTTACAGACACATGGCTGAGCGAATGGGAACGCCGCACCTGCAGAAAACCCTCAACCAGGTCTGCTCATGCCCTGATCCCAGCTGTTAAATTCAGTTCTTCTCATCACATGCCTGTTCTTCCAGCTTTCACTCTTTCCACTCTTTCTTTTAGTCCTTTTCTCTTGCATCCTTTATTTCTTTTTATTTTTTCTTTCTTTCTTTCTCTCTCTCTCTCTCTCTCTCTCACACACACACTCACTCTCTCTGATCCCTTTGTTCTCACCTGTCAATCTTTGAGAATTTTTTTCTTTCTGCACCTTCCTGATCAATTAAAAACTCCTGTTCTTCCATCTTTTAAACTTTTTTCTTGCATCCCTTTGTTTCTGTAGCCCTTTATATCTCTGTTTCTGTCTCTGTCTCCCTCCTAAAACAGATCTGCTCACCCTCTGATTTCACCTGTTAACTTTTCAGAAACACTTCGCTTCTCATCACCAGCTTTTTTTCTTTCTACATCTCTCCGATCAATAAAAACTCACGTTCTTCCATGTACCTTCTTTCAAACTCCTTCTTTAATCCTGCATACTTTTATTTCTTTTGTCTTTTTTTTTTTCCTGCTCTATTTCTCACGCGTGTCTCTCTGTCTCTCCCTCTCTGGCAGCAACTGACTAACCACATTAGGGACACGTTGCCTGGTTTGCGCAGTAAGCTGCAGTCTCAGCTGTTGTCTCTGGAGAAGGAGGTTGAAGAGTACAAGAACTTCCGTCCTGACGACCCCACGCGCAAAACCAAGGCCCTGCTGCAGTGAGTGCTGTCTGTGTCCTCACACGACCTGTTACCACACACACCTTTCTGTCTCAATTTGGAAGCTCGGCTGCACTTCCCACAGTGCAGCTCGAAGACCACTGCAGGGGCATAACAATTATATAGCTATATTCCACACAGCTATGAAAATATTGAACCTGTTAATACTAGCTATTATTTTTTATTTTATTTTCCTTTGTTTGTTATAGTGCTAAGGCTGCTAAGAATACACCATGCCAATGTTGGTTTACCTTATCAGCCAACCAATAGGAATGCAATTGCGGTTTGTTGATTCATAGAGTACATTATAATACGTGTGTCAGTTTGCTATGTGTCACAGTTTGCTAGTTTGATATATACAGTTTGTATTGTACAGTGACACAGATGTGATAAATGAGTGAACAGGGTCAGGAATGTTTTTCTGTTTTGCTTTCATTGGCAGAATGGTGCAGCAGTTTGGAGTGGACTTTGAGAAGTGTATTGAGGGCTCTGGAGATCAGGTGGACACCGTGGAGCTGTCCGGTGGTGCCAGGATCAACCGTATATTCCATGAGCGATTTCCCTTCGAGCTGGTCAAGGTAAACTCTGTCAGTCTTAAGAAGCCTGTCATGTGTTAAGTAGGGGTGGGCAATATTGCCCAAAAATGATATCACAATGTCTCTGGGAAATTCTATGACAGTATCACAATCAATAATTTAAATAACATATAGGTTAAATGCCCATGATGAAAGTAATCATCTGCCTTCAGCATATCCAACAAAAAACATCTCCCTTATTTCTCTAGTTCTGATTGAGATTCAGATTCTGTAGCAAATATTACAGCAGAATAAGACAAACCACCACATCTAAAAAAGCACTGTACAGTTTGTAAATGCAATCATTTCCCTGAAACTTCAGTACATAACATAAAAAATAAATATCAGTTTGCAAATATTCTCCTTCAATTATTTGGCTTGAGACCAACAAAGATAACAGTTATCCAATAAAACTGAGATTCAAATCCTGTATAAAATATGAATAATACATAGAAAATAAAGTCAATCCCAAAGTGCATACACCATTTGCAAATAGAGTAAGAGTGATGCAAACAATGCCCTAAAATATTAATTGTACATATCAATACGGAATGATATAAAAGTGCCATTAAAGGACGTGTTGTGCAGAAATTGCACATTTTTCTGCAAATGGCAGAAAGACTTGGTAGAATACATGTTTATAATGTATTTGGTGCCTACAAAGCCTATGATACTGCACACAGTGGCTTACCTGAACCATTTGGATGACTTGTAGATTTTGCATCATATTACTGGCTTGATTTAACCCTTAGAAACACATCAGATACTTCCTTGAGTCTCTTGACAAAAAAGCCAATGAGAACTGTCTGTTCCTACTGAATTGATGGTGCCCTTGGGATATTTATGGTTTATTTGTCTTTTTAAAGAGCTGTAATCACAGGAAGAGACAGGAAGAACATGGGCCGGACTGCACCTGCCCATGTCAAACTAGTCCTGCTTGAATAGTCAGGACTAGCTGGTTTCGACTGCAACTGTGTGCAGTTTAGTCCTACAGACAGTTTCGATGTAATATATTTTTAAATGGGGGGTATTTACTTTCACTCAGCAGAAAGAAGGCATGTTTTCTTTTTTGGAGCTTTTTTTTTTTTTTTTTGGTCACTGATAAATCAGGGTAGTTGATGCGATGTCGGTCAGTGCACTTTATTTAGAAAGTTCTTAGCATGTAGCGCGTAGCCCAAAGGTTATAACAGTGTTGCTGTGTTTGAATCACACTGTGCTAAATACCACAACCATGCTGGAGTCAAATCACATCAAAAGGAGTCTCCACTCCTCTGTTCTTACTCTCTCTCTCTCTCTCTCTCTCTCTCTCTCTCTCTCTGCCTCAGATTGTGTTTGATGAGAAAGAGCTGCGGCGTGAGATCAGTCATGCTATTAAGAACGTCCATGGTGTCAGGCAAGTGGAGCCTCACCGATAGGCTGCACTTCACAGCTTTGCAGGGGCCACCAACCAGCGGGACCTCAAAGTTCTTCCACCTGCTACACACACACACACACTCACACTCTCTCACACTAGTCTGCTCTTTCACTCTCATCTCACTGTTGTCCTTTTCCTTCACATCCTCACCTTCTCAATCACTGGCTCTCTGTCTCTCTCTCTCTCTCTCTTTCTCTCTCTCTCTCTCTCTCTTTGTGTCTCTCTCTCTCGCTCTTTCTCTGTTTCTCTCTCTCTCTGTTTCTCTCTCTCTCTCTCTCTCTCTGTTTCTCTCTCTCTCTCTCTCTCTCTTTTTCTCTCTCTCTCTCTCTCTTTTTATAAATGTCTTTCGGCCTCTCTCTTAATCACTGTCTGTCAGTCCCTTCTCTCTCTCCAACTCTTAAGTATCTCTGTCTCTCTCTATGCAAGCATGAGGCTCTGTCACTGAGCTTTGTGGCCTCTCTTTACTGTTTAATCAGCTTTCTCCCACAGAGCCACCAGACGTTCTCATGCTCGTTTGTTGTGCTCACCTAAACCTGTTTCATTTTTCCTCTTCTCTTTGCCCATTGCTCACTTTTATTGCACTTCTTTTCACTTTGCACCCCCCCCCCTGCTTTCCCGCAGTCTTTTTTCACCCTTTTGCTTGTTTCGCTTTTTTTTTCCTTCCACTTTTGAGTGACCTTTCTCCCCCCTTTGTTTTTCTGCTTTTTTTTATTCTCTTCCCCTTTCTTTTCAGGTTTCCCACCTGTCAATTTTTTGTCTGTTTTCCAGCCTCTGTCTGTATGCCACAGTGCCTTTTTTCCCGACTTTCTGCTGGTTCTTTCTTAGTTCTCTCTCTCTTATCTCTTGTTCACCTCGCCTGTCCGCCTGTCTGTGCGTTTTTTGTCATCCTGGCTGTATGTCTCCCTGTATGTTCTCAGAACTGGCCTGTTCACTCCAGACCTGGCGTTTGAGGCCATCGTGAAAAAGCAGATCGTAAAGCTGAAAGAGCCGTGTCTCAAATGTATCGATCTGGTCATTCAGGAGCTCATCAACACGGTCAGGCAGTGCACCAATAAGGTACTGCAGTGCCCCCTGGCCCGGCCACAGGGATGGGGCGCTCTTTCTGGGGTCACACCGCCCTGAAAGCAGGCCAGAGGACGACTCTGACTCTGGCCTGCCTTCGAGGCACCGTAGAGAAGGAGAGTCAGGAGTAGAGTCTGAGCTAGAATGGCAGTTTTAGATGCAGATGTCTCGGCGTGACCCCTCAGCTTGCCGGCCACCCTGTGTGCGGGTCCTGCTGTCGTGTGGTGGGGTGTTGTGGTGGTCTTGTGCAAAGGAAACCCACTCATCTCGAGACTGAAAAGGGGGGCAAGCTGTTCGGCCACATCCTGCTAAAAATGCTGAGCTCTGGATGTGGAGGATGTGGTGGCAAAGGTTGGTTAGAAAAATGGACAATGTTTATATAAAAACATAATGATTGGGACAAATTGCATTACACAACAGGTAGGGAGCAGTATGGTAGTCATTTTCCTCGATAAACCAGTAATAGTTTAAAAGGTTTATCAATTATAGAACTAGTGATTGATTTGCGTCCATTGTGGAGGAAATGCTCTTTGTGGGCAAGAAAGCTTAAAGTATGGATGTGTAAACCACTGCCTGCCCCCCTTTTTGACCCATATTAATGTGCGCATAGATTAGCGGTGATTAACAAACTAAATAAAGTTTTCTCTTCTTTTTTACTCCTTCTTCCTACACTCTTTCTGTCTCTATCTCTTTCTCTTCTCTTTTCTCTCCACCCCCTTGCCCAATGGCTCTTTCTCGACACCCTCCATTCAGAACCGGGTTGTTCACCCCGGATCTAGCCTTTGAGGCCATTGTGAAAAAGCAGATCCTCAAACTCAGAGAGCCGAGTCTGAAGTGCGTCGATATGGTGGTGTCTGAACTCACCACGCTCGTCCGGAAGTGTTCCAACAAGGTAAAGCTGGAGGCTTCCCAGAAATAAGAGAAAATGAAGCCTGGACGGAAGAATAGAAGTCTCTGTCCCCACTTTCTTGGTTCTGTTTACACGCCTTCACGCCTGTTTTATGCCACCCACTCACCCAATCAGAGCCCATCTGTGTGAGATCAGCCCTCTCCCTCCTTTGGCCACACCCATCCTGAGTGTTTGGACTGTGCTCGGTCCGTTTCATATGCAGCCATCACTCCATCCAATCACGACCCATGAATCCTCCTTAGGCTCACCCAGCAACCCGCTGATTGCACTGGAAAAGAATGTTGAGTGTTCGTGGAAAGTCCCTTCTCCAGCCCGTTCCTGCTGACTTCTACTGCGCACTCTCCGCAGCTTTTCATTTATATCTCTCTACTCCCCTCCCTTCCAGCCCTCTCTGGACCCTCACTCTCATGAAGTATGTGTAGAGATTTTGCAATAATGATCAGTGATGCTTGGATAATTTGCGTCAAATTTTATTTATTTATTTGAATGATCATTTATTTATCTGTGTGCTCATACGTGGTGATATTGCTCAGTCAGTATGAATGATGTACCTATTTAACGCCTAGAGAAGGCCTGTAGATCTCATAACGCTTCTACTTGATCTGTCTTGCTGTTTGTTAGGATTTTCCCGTGATGGCCACACAAACAATTACGTATTATTATGACATATATCAGAGCAAAACTTCTCCAAACATGTTTTGTATTTTATTTATACAATATATATATATAAAAAAACAATTATCTATCTATTCATCTGTCAATCATATATATAAAAAAATATTTTATAATTGTGTGTATGTATACATATATATATATACACACACACACACACACACAGGGAGAGAGAGAGAGAGAGAGAGATTGATTCTAAATACACATCTATAGATCAAGTAAAAACAAAACTGGAGGTACAAGGTTTTGTCACGACAGGGACAAGTTTTTAATAGTTTGTGCTCCAGGAGGATTAAATGTTCTGCAAATACAACATCTTCAGGAACATCTATCCAGTTTTAATGTGATTTAATAGTGTTATCTCACAATTTGTTCAACATGAAGCACTTGGCATCGTTTGACATGCGCATGATTACTGGTGGCTGCGTGGTGATGCCCAGCGGTCGTATTGGTGCAGGTCTCTCCTTGTGTTGAGAGTCAGCTGGAGACAGAAAAGCCTACCATCGCTGAGGCTGGTCTGTCAGTTGTTTAGCAGTGGAGCCGTAACCATAGTGATGGGGGAGTCACTGTGCTCTCTGTTCCCCACCCCCAGGGGTGCTCTTGCCATTGTTGCTGTAGCAAGAGTGCTGGCCTGCCACCTAGTGGAGGCAGGTGGGAATTGCATCTTGAACCATTTTTTCTTTTTAGCCCCACTGTACTCTATACTTTTCACTTCAGAGTAGCGCAGCGGTGTCCAGCTTAGGCTCTGAGGGGTCTGGATGCAGCACTTTTTCCTTGATGCAGGGAATTTCACAAAGCAAGAGTTCCCATTCAGCCCAATGACAAAATGTGACATTGGGCTCAAGTTATCTGCTTAAATGGGAAGTCTTTCTTTGAGAACTAGGTTTAGTAGCTCATTAGAGCAGGGGGATCACCAGAACTGGACACCACTGAGCTCAGTCTTTGGTTTCCATTCTCATCTCTCTCTCTCCTTCTCTGCATTTGCCTTTGAATCCACTAAGACCTGGCAAAAACAGCAGCTTACCCACAACCCTCACTCTCAGCCAAGGAAGACTAAATTTGGGACCTCCAGTACAGGCCATTACATTGATTATATCACATTTTTTATATTTATTTCATATGTTCACTGTATCATTTTAATATCATTCTCACATTATTATGCATTATTTGGTATAGTCTGAATATCCACTCACTGATCCATGATCTTATTCTTTCCTAGCTGACTGTGAGTGCTTTGCCAGCTGGTTGCTTGTGCTAGTGTGGATGCAAGCGCGCGCGCGTGTGTGGGTGTGTGTGTGTGTGTGTGTGTGTGTGTGTGTGTGTGTGTGTGTGTGTGTGTGCGCGCACGCAAGCAAATATTACCAAACACAAGTATGACATTTCACACTTTCAGTCTGCCCTAATGACCTAACCTGACCTAAGGAGATGCAGAACATGCTAGTGGTTGGTTGTGGTGTGCGTGCCTGCGTGCCTGCATGCATGCGTGTGCATGCCATATATGCTGTAGTCTGCAGTATTGTGTTTGTGTCCACAGCTGGGTTCCTACCCTCGCCTCAGAGAGGAGACCGAGAGAATCGTCACTACACACGTCAGAGAGAGAGAGGGGAAGACAAAGGACCAGGTGATGCACACTTGCACACTCAGGACAGACCAAGGATGTGGTTTAACTGATGAAATTTGCTGATTGAGTTTATGAAATCATCAGGATTGAGGAACAAAAAATTCAACTGAAGTGAACATCTTCCCTCAAAACCATGTGAACATCTTCCCTCAAAACCACAGAATGTATTTGGATCACATCATTTTATTCAGTGTATGTGCAGCACAGCTATTTGTAGTGTTTTTGCTGTCTACCAAAGATTTAGGTAGTCAGCAATAAGTAGGTAGCAGCAACAGGATTAGAAGAAATGTACAGTTTATAAATGTACAGTATGTAATGTACAATTGGGCAAGTTTCTTTGTTTATGGGAGAGCAGTATAATGTGTATGTGCAGTCAAGCTCAACTTGTCAGGGGATAGAAGTGAGGTGGTCTTTTCTCAGGTCAGTCAGTTGGGAAAAACAAGAGCCCCTTATGAACTTTTGTCACCACAAATCACAAAAGCTACTACTGCTGATGATTAGTATTAAAAATTAAGTGTAAGTAATAGAAGTAAATAATGTTTAAAAAATATGGTAATGTGCAGTCAAAGATTATAGCTCCTCAGGCCTGCTATTTTATTTTATCCAACAGACCAACATCCTGTCAGAAAGGAAAGAAATGAACCAATTCTAACCAGCTTAGGAACATTGTTATGGCCAGAACACAGTTGATGAGCTATGAATTAAATATAAGATTCTGCCGAGATTGATTTTTTTCATTCTGATTCTAAGTTCTGCTGATGTTAAATCACTGACACTTAAATATGGATTGTAATGAGAGTGCTTGCCTAATTCATTTATGAGGTTTTCAGGCTTTTAAACTATTCTTAACAGAGATGACGAAACTTGCTGAAACAACAGATTGGTTTCCTTATAATATTAGTATTGAGACTAGTACACATTATGTACCAAAACACAGGAAGACTCTTGTCAGGCTATGTTACATACTCTCAAAAATATTTAGATTTTCTTATATTCAATTTGTCGTATTGGTCAGGTCTTGTTACATACTCTCCAAAATTTTATTTTCCTGTATTTCATACATCTCACCAATCTTCTCTTCATCTAAAACCTTTCTTCAGGTTCTGTTGCTGATTGACATTGAGCTGTCCTACATCAACACCAACCATGAGGACTTCATTGGATTTGCTAAGTATGTATATCCTCATATTCGTCTTTTGCATTTCCTCTTCTGTTGCCCCAGATTTATTGTTCCCTAATCATGCATGGAGCCTGGACAAGGCCTCTAAAACAAACTAGTCCTTGCTGTGTTTGAAACATTATAAAATTCATGAAAGCCTTCAAAGGGATGACATGATGAAAGGGAACCTCGTTAGCACACTTCTGCCTTGCCCTTGCTGAGGTTTTGTTTATTCTTAACCGCTAGTGGTTTCTAGTAACGTTTTCCTACAATGGGAATTAAGGAAGATGATCAGACAGACTTGACCACTTCTGTGTTCCATACACGGATGATGCGGACTGGAATAACCACTGAAATAGCAATGAAGCAGTGTCCTCCATACTAAGCTAGCCTCAGCCTTCCTGCATGGCCTGCGTTGCATGAATGAAGAGCTGAGAAGGAAAGCCAAAATAGTTTTGATGAAATATAAGTTCGGTTCTGAAGAAGAATGACAGGCCAAAGCAGGAAATTCCTAAAATCACAGCTTCTGTAGTACAGTCAAGTCAGGTAGGTTTATTGTAATCCACAGTACACAGTGAAATAAAACAACGTTGCTTCAGGACCATGGTGAAACACAAGAACATAAAAACAGACCCACAAAAAACAAAAACAAACACCACAACACTACACAAGGGCAGGCAGGACAAGGCTAAAGAAAGAGGGCAAAAAAGACAACATACAGTGCGTTCAGCACTAGTGTGAGTGAATATAGGATTATACTGTATTCTAGCTGCATTAAGTGTACAAAAGTTCAGAGATTGAGGTGAATAGCAATATTGTTGTGTAAAAATAGCAAGCGGCAGCAACAGGATTAGGAAAAAAAATATACAGTATATAAATAAATACAGGGCACTTACTGGCAGTTTCCTTTTTTATGGCAGAACAGTTTAGTGTTTGTATGCAGTGTGACTGTGAGAAAGGAAGCAGTTCAGTTCAGAGTATGTGTGTGATGTACAGTTAGCTAAAGAGTTAACCGTTAGCATTTTGAGTTAACCCAGTTAGCTCAAAACACATGGCATGGTTTGGTTTTCAGTCACAATAAGCAAGATGTAAGATCTTCGAAAAAGAGGATGGATGCATGTGCAGTGGAGGAGGCTTTGGCCTGACTCTCCGTGGCATTGGTGTGACCTTTGGGCCCTGGTTTGACCCCATTCGCTGTGCATGTGGCCCCATGTGCGCATGCAGTGAATATTGCCATTGGTCACGCTAACGTTTCTCGCCACCTCAACTTTCAGTCTAGACCACCGAAGGCTGGATGATGGTACCCTTCCTGGGTACGTCAGCAACAGGTGGGCCACCAGAATCCATACCTACGCACGCACGCACGCACGCACGCACGCACACACCCTTCATCATGTGACTCTGCAGCCACGCTACAAATTTGTTGTGGTTTTATCTTTCAACAGAACAAGAAAAAGGGAAGAGTGCTTGTGTAGTTTGCTTCTGGTTTTGTTAAATCCTTCCTTTTCCTAGGTTCCCTGTCTGCCTATCTGTCTGTCTTTTTCAGATTCTAGTTCAAATGGACTAAAGTTCAGATTCTAGTTCAAATGGACTTATTGGAATTTATGTGGAGTAAATAATAGTTTCAAAAGCAATGTCAGAAATAGTGCAAATATTGTTTTAAAAACAATTGTATTGAATTATAGTAAATGCCTGAATGGTCAAATTCGTGATTAGCTCTCTTGTCTCCTAACTGTTGATACTTATTAGCTTCCTGCTAGTGACCGAACACATGCTAGCCTTCACCGTCCCAGCCTGGCAGCATCATATGTTGAGTAAGACCTAGAAAGTCCACCCCGCAGTCCACCCCAAATAAACAACTCATTGCTGCCCTGTAAAAGTCAGAACTTCTGATCTATTCACAAGATCCACGTGCACATGTTTTTCATCACCGACCTGTATTTACCTCAGATTAGCTGATAAATACTCCGTTCACATTTGGTTTGGTGGAATGACCTTGAAAACTTAACACTAGGGGAAATGATTATGGTTCACCTGAAATATTGTGTTGTGATTATTATATTAACCTGTAAGGTCAAATGCCGGTAATTTGACTGTAATCTGATCTTCATTTATCTTCAAAAACATTCATTTTCTTGTATTGATTTATTAGCTGTGTGTGTACCACTTTAGATTTAATATATTTTCTCTCTCTCTCTCTCTCTCTCTCTCTCTCTCTCTCTCTCTCTCTCTCTCTCATATCTCCAATCTCTCTTTCTCACCTTTTATCTCTCTCACTTTCCCTCCGTATGTATCTCTTGTATCTCTCTTGTATCTACTCTCTCTGTCTCTGTCTCTGTCTCTGTCTCTCTCTCTCTCTCTCTCTCTCTCTCTCTCTCTCTCTCCCTCCCTCTCTTCCTCCCCCTCTTCCTCCCCCTTCACTCTCTCCAGTGCTCAACAGAGAAATACACATGTGAACAAGAAAAGGGCTATTCCAAACCAGGTACAGCATTCTTTGATCTGCTCTGCTCCATCTGTCCCTGTGTTCTCCACCCCCAGCCCCCGCCCCCCCCCCAGAATTCCTATAGAATAAAGAATGGTGCACTTTCTTGTTCCCCAACTTTTTTGAACATCCCCCTTATACTAATGAACATCTTTCCCCTCAGTCTGTACTGACTTTGCTGGTTTAAGCATGTTATACTGTTTGAAAACTCATAGGGTCTAATGAGCATTCTGTCACTGTCGGCTTTTATAGGCCTTTTCAGCATCTGAGTACAGGTCAGAATAATATAAAGGGAAGTAATAATAAATAAATAATAGAGTGAACTATTGGACTGAGTTCCCCCCTTGCCGCCCCCCCCCCCCCTTTGCCCTCCTCACCTTGACAAAACTGTGCTTCCACTACCCCTGCATTACTACATGCACGCAGTGCATGAGTATCAGCCCAGCTATCAACCGAACCAGTAATCAGTGTTAATTCTGTTTGCATCCTGTTATGCCTCAATTAACTTCAGCTGCTTCTTCTTCTTCTTTTTATAGACATTAATTTAAAATGCGCATGGATTCCGACTGTGACAATGAAGCAGCCATTATGATAAATCTGATTTGTCGAACTGCAAGTTAAATCTAATTGCATGTAACTATGTTCTGTTGCTCTCTCTCTCTCTCGCTCTCCTTCTGTCTCTCTCTTTCTCTGTTTTTCTGTGTCTCTGTTTTCTGTCTCTTTTCATCCCTTTTTCTTTCCTTCTTCTGTTCTCTTAACTCATTTCAACTACATCTTCACATCTTTTCTCTTTCCTCTTCACATCTTTCCTATTCGTGGAATGTCATGTTTCTCTTTTCTGTTCTTCTATCTTCATCTCCTCCTCTTTCCTGCTTTGCATGTTCTCCCATCCCCACTGTTATCCCTACTGACCCCCACCCCACCTCACTCTTCCCCCTTTTTACCTGTCACTGCAGGGCGAAATACTGGTAAGTACCCCACATAAACAAGCCCCACCCAATCAGGGCTCACCAGGACTCAGCCAATCAGGAGAACTGAGGCTATGACCTTATTATAGGCTGCTAATGGGAAACACTCCAGGAAGCCCCTCATCATGTGATGGTTGGTGGGCTGTTAAATGCTGACGGTTTTTCTTCTACCCCGCAGCTAGGTGGACTGAGGGAATGCGAACTGGATCAGGTATCATCCTCAGACACCATAAATGGTGAAACCTGGGAAGAATCGTAATTAGCTGTGTCGCTCTTTACTGTTACCCGTAATCGGTAACAGTCCTAGTTTTTCAGAACCATATGCCCTAAAATTAATGACATCAACTAACCCATACATAATTTGCCTAATTTGAACACGTTTTATCAACAGCTAACAATGTAAATTCTTCTTTTATTTTGTACATGTGTATTTATTTGTTTAACGTTCACATGCAAACAATAGAAGATACCAAATGTCACCTGGTATTAATTTGTGGGATTTTATTTCTGCAAATAAGTCTATGGGTCTGATGAAGTTCAGTCAGGGTTAATAGGGGAGCCTCGGTTGTCCTGCTGTCTGGCTGAGTGCTGGCAGCTCCTCCAGGGGGCGCCGAGTTTGCCTTGTGGAGGATTTGGCCATGCCATCACCGTGGGAGGTGAGAGGCTCAGGGGAAAGCTGAACCAATCGGGACCCAGGGCCAAACTTCACTTTCCAATCGTGTGTGTATGTTTTAAGCTGATCTTTCTGTGTGGAGTTTACTGTCCTAAAAAACGGTGAGAAACCAATCAAGACAGTTATTCACCAGTACAACCAATCAATTTAGAGTGATTTTAACCTTTATAATATAAAGGGGAAATTCCTTTCTGCCTGCTTTAGTATGGGTTGTGGTGTGGTGGTGTTAACTGAAGGACCGTTATTAATGGTGATCAACTCTAATAAATAACTAAATTGCATCATTATAAAGTCAGTTCATCTAAATCTCTCAGTAAACCTGTGAAATTTTTCTCGTAATTGGAGAAACTTCTGGGGTATTTGATCATGTTATTCATCAAGTCAAGGCCACATTTTTCTTATTAATCATTATGTCTGGCCCATGTGATCCATGTATTTTTTTCATTTTTAATTGGTACTTTTTTGTGACCCTGTACTGTGTGTAAAGTTTCCAAGTTTTCTTTGCCCTGCTGTTGATGTACTTGAATTATCATAAAAAGATGTTTAGTAAAGAAGCAGAGGAAAGGTTTTCAACAGAGAGCTCTGGGAGATCCTGTAGACCCCATACTCTGCTCATTTTGGTCTTTTACTCTTCAAACATGCCCATTTCAGTTATTATTAATTAGCTATTATTATTATTGAGCTGATTGGCTGAATCAAATGTGTTAGAACAGAGATAGCACCAATGTAGGGGTGGTGGCGGCCTAGTGGTAGGATACTTGCCTCTGGACCAAGAGGTCGTGGGTTCGAATCCTACCTCCAGCACACCACCACTGGG
>JBBJLS010000140.1:2454034-2471454 GCA_037577275.1 Bryconaethiops microstoma | reverse complement strand
TGTGTGTGTGTGTGTGTGTGTGTGTGTGTGTGTGTGTGTGTGTGTGTGTGTGTGTGTGTGTGTGTGTGTGTGAGAATTTATTACGTTTTTGTGTTCTCACTTATCTTTGTTTAGTTGTGTGTATGTGTGTGAGAAATGAGATTGTTGTTGGTTTTTCAAGCCTGATGTTGTCAACTTGCTGTAAATGTCTGGGTTTTTATTTGACTGAGCTTTCAATATGACACTAGCGTGGAAGAATACAAGCTTGCTCATTTCCAGATCAGCCACCAAACATTTACGTTCATCTAGTTCTTCTGTTCTTATTGTCATGTTTCTGAGAGAGGTCAGTGAGTTGAGTTTCCCAAAAGCTCTGCACCGCCTCAGATTGATCTCAGCCCAGAGAGAAACCGAAACCTATTCTATTGGACCTATCACCTTGATTCTTAACTACTCTATAAGTATTGCTGATGCGTGTATCGGCACATTGATTTCATCATGCAAAACAGCAGTCATTTAAGATGGACAAAAGTTCTAATTGGAAAACCATCTCTGCATTCAGGACAATGTACGACAATGTTCCGTGAATAAAACAGAAGGACATTGTGGTCAGTAACCGTCATGAATAGTTTTTTATTTGTCTCTTTCTTTCTCTTTTCTCTTCTCTCGTTGCTCCTCCCACTCTGTTGCTCTCTGTTTAGTCTAAGGACTTCATCCACTCGGAACTTTTGGCTTACTTGTACTCGTCGGGTGACCAGAACAGCCTGATGGAGGAGTCGGCTGACCAGGCCCAGAGGAGGGATGAGATGCTGCGTATGTACCATGCCCTCAAAGAGGCGCTCAGCATCATCGGAGACATCAGCACCTCTACCATCTCTGTGCCTGTCCCGCCGCCCGTCAACGACAGCTGGATACCGGAGGCCAGGTCACCTGCTGGGCAACTTATTTTTCCTTATCACTTTTAAACAATGTTGTGGCCAAATGACCAAACTATGTGCCTTCCTCTCTGTTTTACAGCCCCACTCCTCAGCGCAGACCGGCTGCTGCAGCCCCGCCCCCGAGCCGGCCCCCAGCAGTTAGAGGGCCCACCCCAGGACCTCCTCCTCTCAACCCCTCCCCTGCATTTGGGGCCCCACCCATCCCCTCACGCCCCGGCCAGCCCATCAACACCTTTGGTAACAACACCCAGGACCCTTTTAGCGCACCCCCTCAGATCCCCTCTCGCCCAGCCCGCGTGCCCCCAGGAGTGCCCAGGTAAGGACTCTCATATCTGCTCAGCTTCTGCCTTCACAAAGCACCTCAAAGAACTTTTATCTAGCTTTTGAGTTTATACATCAGCACCTCTCTAACCACCGCAGTACTTTAATCAATACATTTTAGTAGCTACCGAAAAATATGCCAAAACGTGGTAGTAAGGCATATATTTTTTTGTAAGCAAAGTCCTTGAGGGTGGTTTGCTGTGAATTTTTACCGTGAGTCAGAATTATTGACAGTGGTGGTGAATGGAACTAGACATCTGAGGTGTCTCTAAATTCCCTCAGATTATTAGATGGGATAGTGATGAATATATTGCTTGATATCTGAGACCATTTTTATGATGGTTGTAAAGTACAATTTTGGCCCTAGACATAAATGTTAGGGAGGTTCAGGGAGGCCGTTGTAAAGGAAAATTTAAATAAACTACAGAGTTCATCTGGTCTTACACTGTCTTGGTAGAGTTCATTTGGCCTGTGAGCCTGGAGAAGTTCATTTAACTGGTCTGACAGTCGAGACTGATGCACATCCTGAGCGAGGTGCTTTGTGAAGGTTTGATCAGTCGGACTCTCCTCTGCACACTCTGACCTCACTGAGAGCTTTATGAATGTTTCTGTTACAACATCACTCCTCATCATGTGCAGTGGGTGCTCTGGCGCGTGTGCGTGTGTGTGCGCGCACATGTGGTGCCACTTTAAACTAAAAACGCTCTACACACTCTCTTCAGTTTCAGTTTTCTCTCCACACATTTTCAGTATCGTCACGACTGCGTCATCTCTCTCTCTCTCGCTCGCTCACTCTCTCGCTTTCTCTCTCTCACGCTCTCTAACATTTTTTATCACTCTTGCTCACTCTCTCCTTTATACTTTATCTCCTCAACCTGTTTTTGTCTTTTGGTTTTTCTCTGCAATCTGTCTTTATTACTCTCTTTCTGTCTCACACTCTCTCGCTCCCTCTCTTTCTCCTCAACTTGTTTCTCTCTCTCTCTCTCTCTTTCTCGCTCTCTCTCTCTCGCTCTCTCTCTCTCTCTCGCTCTCTCTCTCGCTCTCTCTCTCTCTCTCTCTCTCTCTCTCTCTCTCTCTCCTTTTTCTCACTCTCCCCTCTGTACCTCATTCACTTTTCTGCTCCATCTGTCTCTCCCTTTCTGTGAAAATGTATGATCCAAGTAGACCAGTCCTAAAGGGGATCTCTCATCAACTCTTTCTGTCTTTCTTTCGTTCAGCCCCTCAGTTTCTCTCGTGTTCTCATGCTCGTTCTGCCCCTCTGTTACCCTCTCTCTCACTCTTCGTGATTTCTCCTTCCTCTCTCACCCCTCTCTGTGTCTCACCCATCTCTTGCTCTTCTCTCCCTGCAGCCGAAGACCCCCCGGCGCCCCCCACCGGCCCACCATAATCCGCCCTGCCGAGCCTTCCCTTCTAGACTAGGAGACTAGGCCCACTCTCAACACAAAGCTGCGAATCGGGGCCAACGTCAAAGAGGGAGAAATAGAAAGAAAGAATGAGAGAGAGGGAGGGAGAGAGAGAGAAATGGGGCTGCAGGGTTAGAGCACTGTGGAAAATGCGAATATACATCCAGCCTGACCAACAGACCTGTCTGTTTCACTCACTGTCGTCTGATGAACGCTGCTAATTTCCTCCTTTAGTTCTTTTTAAGTCCTTGGGGACAAAGCACAGGCTCCAGATGCAAAACTATTAGGACGTTTGGATTTCATTAATCTTTTTTTTTTTTTTTTTTTTTGGGGGGGGGTGGGGGGGTGGGTGAGGTGTCATGCTCAACTTTTCAGTTTATACATTTGACCACCAGTGGGCAGCATATTACACCTGAGTAAATAAATTTCCTGGTTTGCTCTTTTTTCTGCTTTGGGTGGGTATTTGGATCTTCTCTGAACGGTGGAAAACCTTTTTAGAAAAGGCTGTTTCTGGCTAGTTGTGGTCAAACTTGCCAATCCTTTCTACTCTCCATTTTATAGACATCTTTTCAGCACAGTTTAAGTTTAATCATGTGTAATATACATTTACATACACTCAACATATTTGGGAATGGGGGGATCGGGGAGTGGGTGAGGTTGTTTTCTTGAATTTTTTTTTTCTTTTGTTCATTCTTGAGTTTCTTTTAAATAATTGTGTACATAGCTTGCTGGACACTGGGTTCACTCAGAGATCAGATAAATCCGATATGAGATCAGACACACACTAGGCTTGAAATCCCTTCCAAAATGACCACCTCCCCATCCTCCATGACCAGAGACTGTAAATATGCGTTGTTGCATTTAACAGTTAGCATGGGAACCTATGGAAAAATTCACACTAGGAAATTCGTCACACGATCCATATTGGGCGTGCCTGTAAATCTCTGGAAAGCACTTAGATCAGCAGGGGCGTGGTGTGTATGCATTTTTGTTTATACGTAATAATCTGTGTATATGAAAATAATCCTGGAAGCACAATAACCACTCGCAGTTTCGGGGGCGGGCCGCTGTTAGCATCCCGACTCGTTAATGTAGTTTATGTTAGCTTAGGTCCGGATGCACTTGTATAATTTAAGTTAATCTCACAATTACAATTGCCTTTGTTTCACGTTCAGGGATGGGTGGAGAGACGGCGGGCTTTTGGAGCTTTTGAGCACGAGCAACCTTAAGAGCATCAGAGCTGGGGCAGTTTGAGGGCATAATGCTAATGTGGCTAACAGTGGCTCGTGGTTCCAGATGGCGCCAAATTTGTTTGCTCCTTCTGTCAACCACATTTGTATCATCTGAAGCTTAAAGGGGTAGTGAGCACCTCTTTTATGCCGCATTCGACAGCTTGTTACTTGGAATTTCAGATCTCTGGCTATGGAAAACTCAAGAAAACCCCCCAGTCGACAGGGAATTCCTACCTGGAAAGTCAGGAAGTTCAGGATGGGATGTCACCTCAATATGCCCAGACCTTGAACAGTAATAGTGCACCATGCCTCTAGCTTTAAATGAGATCTGTTTCATGCACAGTAGATGTTGGCGATAACTTTATTGTGCATGGTGTGTTTACCTTCCCAGACAGTAAATTTTATCACTTATGTCTGACTAGCTTCTTGCTCATGTTTTTCCACTTCGGTCGAAAGGTTGACAGTGGCGTCATTCTGATCTGTGAATTCCGAGTTAAGCCGAATGCAGCATCCTTCCGTAACTCATATAAAAATATATGAACAGGGATGGAAATGGGTCACATGCAGGTGAACAGAGACTGCGATGCGGTTTCGGAACAGGAGGGAGAAAAGTGCCGACCAGGTTTGCGAACACAAAGACGATGGAAATGTTAATAACCAAATAGGCGAGGTTTTAACGTAGCTGTGGTTTGTACTAATAGACGCACTAACAGGGCTGCTGGAAGGGACGGCTTAGAGAGTAGATCTTTTTTTTGAGTGTGTTATTTATAACCTGGGCATTTGTCGTCAATGTTTTCATTTCCACTTTCATAAACAGCGTTTCTTTCTCCCCCTTGGCGTTCTGTGACTTAACCAGAGAGTCCTTCACTGTGTGTTTATGGGGGGCCTGTAGACTCTTTGGTCTTTTCCACTGTGCTCAGCACTGGTAAAACATGCCCAAGGGTTCCTGTTGGTTTCTTATTGCTTCTGATCGAATGGTAGAATGATGGGGTATGATGTTCGATTTTATCTGATGAATTGTTCGGGTGATGGTGAACGATGATGATGATGATGATGATGATGATGATGATCCTTTGTTTTCACTCTGGATTGACTATGATTTGTGTGGAGACAGAGGGGGAGAGGGAATGCCTGAGGCGCGGCCTGAGAATTGGTAGGAGTATTGACCTCAAAGTGGAGTACAGTCATATGCAAGTTTAAGGGTCCTTAGTCAACATTTTGTGAATACATACACATGTCTACAGAGAATACACAACTGGCCATTTAAATGAACAATTGCTGTTTATTTGCTGAATTCATGATAGAAGATAACGCAAAAAGTGTGGCCTTTGTAAAATATGACACCTTTTACTAATGGTGTATTACGCAAATGGAAATTGGGAAGTCAGATGTGTAGAAAAGGTCATATTTAAATAATAAGGAAGTACTTAATTAGAAAATGTTCACTTGGTGTGCAAACCATTGCATACGACTCTATATTAATCCGAACCAACATATAGCTGTAAACTCTACCACCTCTCCGGATGCTGGGTTCTCCAGGTTTTCCCCCCCCTTTAACTTGGTGCACCATGTGGCTACAATGAAGGAGACCATTGTTTTAGGGTTCTCAACATTTTATATCAAATGTTTTATTTGGAAATAACATATGACTCATCTGTCCAATTGGGAGCTCGAGTAGGTGTCTTGCACTCTTGTCATTGTAGCCATGCTTTAGTAGTGAACATCCTCTTGTGTTTTTGGTCTCCCACCCCCTCCCCTCACCCCCTCTTTCCCAACTCTCTGCACTTCTCATCTCTCGGGTTTGGGGGTGGGATGGGGTGGGTGGAACCAGCCGACCACGTGTATAGTCGTTCGCCTGTTTGTAATTGTTTGTTTTTGTTTTTGTTTTCCTTCTGAAATCATAAATCCTTGTCAAGTGCCTCTGTAGGTATTAATGCACTCTGAGCTGAAGATAAATGGTGAGAATTGGAAAATGAGCTAATAAAGAGGTATTGTGTACAATAAAAGGGACTGTTTGTGGTGATTGGTGTTTCCTTGTGTGCCGTTTCCTTTTTTTCTCTTTTCCTCGGCTCCTCTGTGTGTGTGGTTTTTTTTCTTTTGTTTTTTAATGCTTTTTTCTCCCTGCATGCTGCTGTCCTTCCTCTTTCGGGAACGTCATAGCGACCGCAAAACCTAAATGTAGCAGATACTACACACATGACTTGACCTTTCCAGATCAGCAGTTCACGTCCAAGAACTTCGGCCACTTCCATTCTTAGAAGGCTACAGCACAGAATGGTTTAGTGTTTTCCTTGTTTTGAGGCAATAAGTTGGGCAAATTTAATACACACCCTAACTGCAGTCAATCAAATTTGCTTCTTTCACACAGGATCTAATTTGGCTAACAGGTAAATTAAGCCCCCAGTTAGAGTGTCTAGATCAATTCCTTACCTCACACTGTTACCCAATAATCTGTAATGGATTCGCTTATGTGGTTCAAGACACTGGCGTGACCGCAGATGCTGCGACTGTTTTGATAATATCAGTGTGTCTCTGTCTGGAACCACAAAATTAAGTCTGTTTCTAAGGGAACGTCTGGACGTGGTTGGGTGGGAGTGAGAGATTTAGGTGGGCTGGTTGCATGAACTGCTAAACTGAAGCAACTTCAAAGTGACTGTAGGAGGTCCATCAGTATGAGGAAAAATAAAGGGAAAACCCTAAACTGACCAGTGCTGTCACCATCTAGACCTGGATTTCCCCGCTGACGTAGTAGGTCTCTTCTGGTGCGTCCAGTTGTTAGTAACTGCTGTTTATCTTTATAGATGATCTTTCTGTTCTAGGTTGGGGAGGGGAGGGGGTTTTTGGTCCAGTACTCATGGATTTCCCGTTTATTTAAATAATTTAATTCTCACCCAGTCTAGGTCTGGAAGGTCACGTTCTGAACATCAAAGCAGAACGCATTTTTTTTTCATCTGAGTTGACACTATGAGTTTAAAGCACTTGCTGGGTGTCCCTTCCAACATTTCCAACGTGTAATCAGAGGCTGCGAAATGGGATCGGGTGTGCTGATCCGATGCTCTGTATTGATCCGATACGGACCAAAATCACTGGCTCGTATATCAAAAAAAGCCTGAACGATCATGAAGGGCTTAACTACTCTCTGAGCAACATTTTGAAAAGAAAGCGACACTAATCAGTAGCAAGTCTCATATGGCTTACTACTCCATACATAGTGCACTATGTAGGAATCAGAATATACCCAGTCTACACTACAGCTCTGGAAAACAATAAGAGAGCACTGCAATTTATTTTGAAATCAGCATCTCTGAGTATGACAACCATTCCTTGCCAGTGTCTGTTAAATTTCTACACAAGCACCTCATTCTGCTTCATGAGGTACTGATTACTGCTCACCTGAATCACATCTTATTTCATGAGGAAAAGTATAAAACCACTGCTGTTATAAACACTCACTTCTCGCAATGTGACCAGTTGAATGGCAAAACACTACTAGAAGTATGTCAAAGGTAATTATTGCCATTTAGTTTAAGAGTGGAGATTCGGTTTTCATTTTCATTTGTTATGTCCTTTAAAGTTATGCTTTAAAGAGCAATTTTTTTTATTTGGACATTGGGAGAAATATTGTCAGGAGTTCTTAAAAACTAAGGCAAAGCTGTTCAGTTCAGTACTTGCACCTGTAAAAGATAAAACCTACATTTTTGCTTGGTCTCATTTTTTTCCCCGAGCTATTGAAATTGAAATTTTATAATTTCGTTTAAGAGAAGGAAAAAAAAAAGACTGCACTGTATTGATACTGGCATGAGCAGAAGTTATTATAAAAGTGGTGTTGTACCACCCTTAGTTTTGAGTGTGTGGCATGAGGGGATAGCTCAAAACTCTCACGACAATAATAATGTACCATTTTTACTTATATAACGCCTTGCTCAAATTCAAGGTCGCTTTACACATTTGAGATATAGAACAAAAAACAGCATTAGGGTTTTTTTTTTTTTTAGTTCGGTTTAGAAGGTAGCGGGAGACGAAGCATTGCGAAAATTCTGAGGGAGGGAATTCCATAGTTTGGGAGCCACAACACTAAAGATCCTCCAAGCAATCCAGAAGTAGGCCTACCAGACAAACGTAAAGAACAGGAGTAAACGAGTGAAGTGGGTCAGTGAGGTAGTGTGCCGCAGAACCATGGAGAGCTTTAAAGATAATGAGAAGCTGAAACTGAATACGGTATGATATGGGGAGCCAGTGACGTTTGTGGAGAACTTTGTTCAGATGTCTTAGTAAAGATGAACGCATGAGCAGCAGAGTTTTGCACAGACTGAATCTTAGCATTGGTTTTTGTTGGGAAACCAGCAAAAAGAGCGCAAGGCGCTATGAAACGCAATGTACTTAAAATGTACTTAACCCTGGCTTAATTTACCCCTGAAAATACACCAAACCCCTTCATTTAAATTAAGTGGCCGTTTATTTGTGAAACCGACCCCTTCATTTGACCTTAAAATTAGATTTAAGGCATTTGTGTGAAACCCCTTAATCTTAAATTTAACGCGCTAATTCAGGAGGTTCTATTATTTAAGGGGTTAAATTTGAAAAGGGGAAAATTCAGTAGTTTTATCACTTAATCAGCCTAAATCTGTGCACTTTTCCCTTAATTTCCTGTATGGGAAATGGATGTCAAAATGAAGGGGTTTGGTTTCATAGCGACAGTAATCAAGACGATAAGTAATGAAAACGTAAGTGTTTCAGCGTCCTTCACGGAAAGAGATGGACTCAAAAGTTGGGAGTCATCAAAGATTGGGTTCCATCATCCTCTGGTGTAGATCATTCGAATCTTTTTTGTAGAATTGTACAGATTCATCATACTTCACTAGAAGCCCTGCTTCACTCTGGGCTTCACACAGTCCAACAAAACACTGGTTTTCTGTCAGAGACTCTGTAGATACAGAGCGGAACATGTTTAGTGCTGGAAACACATTTGATGGTCAAAACACTTCATTACTTGCCTGACCGGCACACTCATCAAAATCTCTTCATTAAGTATGTTTGTCAGTTTGATATCATTCCACATAGTAAACAATAATACGTATAAACATTTAACAAAAATAATTTCTTTATGCCAAAAGAGTGAGTGTAAGATGTTCCTGACTGAAAAATTCCAGTTCAAATTCAAGTTTTCATTTAAAAAATTTTTTTTTTCATGTTAATTTGTCACAAATACAAACTTACATTCCTAAAGAAGACTTTCCCAGATCTTTCCAAATATCTTTGAGATGTAAACAAAGTAATTTAGAGAGGTTTGGTGTGAAATGTTTAGAGAAATTACTAAGTCAGCATTGTTTACAGTGGTGGTGAATGGAACCAGACCTCTAAACTGTTCAATGTCTCTGAAAGCTCCCTCACGGAAAGTTACTACATGGCATGGTTATGAAAATACTGCTTGATACCAGAGACCATTTTTTATGATAGTTTCAAAATAAAAGTTTGGTCTTCTCCATTTATGATACTCTTGTAGGCCCCTGTAAGTAAAAATCAAGTAAGATGTTCCGTATTAAATGGTTTTGAATACGCTGCACTGCCTGATGCTTGAAACATTGTTTTGATAGCTTGAAGATTTCAATCTAGAATTTGTATTTGATTTTTTTATATTCATGTTTGAGGGGAACAGACAGGGCAAGGCAAAAGAATCCCCAAAGAAAATTAATTACTCAGATTTGCCACTATTTTACCACCACCATCATTACTTATAAAACCTTGTAGGACGTTAAATTTGTAATTTTTTTATTTGTTACATTCATGGTTGTGGGGCACAGGCAGGTGAAGGCAAGAGTCCCCCCCCCAAATAAACTTTGTTTTTCATATCTTTCCCATTACCAACGTTTCTTATAAAACCTCAGATGCGTTGGTTCACTGAAGGATTTGGACTGTAATAAAATGGCTAGATCGGTGACATTGTGAGTCTGAAACTCCTGTGCACTGAACCAAAGCCCTCTGAATTAGTTTGTTCACATCTCAACCATTGACTTTTACAGAAATGTTGAAAATTGGTGGAATCCTCGTCTGAGCCTGTCATCGGGCCTGCATGAACCAGGCTGAAGTTCTCATGTCTTTTTTCTGTTGTTTTCGGTTGCGGTTGTTCTTGAACAGACGTCCAGCTCCACGCCGGAACCAGTGGTGACCCAGCTGTGCGGAGAACGGCCCTGACCCTGCTGCTGTGGTGGATTATGAGAAGTGATGCCTGCTTAAACTATGTCGAAATCCCAAAACTTAAAGCCTGTTTGCTTCCAAAGACACAACATTTCTACGGTTTTTAATGATGAAGGCCTTACGCGCTGAAAAAGGGAGTTCTAGTAGATGGTGGTAGTCATTTAGAAGAATCTCAGCTGCAGCTCATGCACCCCTCTACTTCACAATTTAGCTCTTCTAGCACACTTGTTTCAACTTATGAAGGACTTAACACTAAAGTGTGCAGCTCTGATTAAACCTTATAACCCTGAGATCTGTGCTGGAATTGCCACAAATAGTGAATCATCATCATTTGGCCAAAAAAACTCCTTATGTGGATGCAAATGCCCATAAAGAACAAAAATGCTCAAATTTCTTTTATTTTAGATCTTGGAATAAACAAAGAAAACCCACATGAGCTTTGAACCCGGGAGAACATTTAGGATAGTCTCTGCACATAAGTGGGTGGGGCAAACCTCAGAGGGAGGGGGTCCGGAAAGCAGCCGACCCGCCGTGCGCCGGCCGAAAGTGCAACACTGGTTCTAGACTATTTTACACCATTTATATTTACTGAAATCAGAATTTACTGATACACTCTTAAGTTCTAAAGGTTAAAATCCACCACCTTAGCAAACGCCTCAGCAAGGTGCCCACAGTATGAAGTTTTAATGGTACGGTAAGAAAAAGAAGCCAAAGATCCCTTAAATGAGTGCTTGCAAACTCTTCTATTTATTTGGATACTAATAGGTAGCAGTAGAAGGTAGATGGTGCTACATGTGCCTGGAAATACAGTTTTTTCTACATAATGTGCAAAACTACATTCATTTTCCCTCCATAAAATACTTAAAAACATCCAGTTGCCCCACTATACCATTCGAAACCTCAATCCTGCCTTTTATATACTTTATATTAGCACGTCCGTCAGGTACTTAAACATTTTTCAAATCCAGGGTGCATTGCTAGACTGTGATTTTTTTTCCCCTGTGTTTTAAGGGTGAGGGTTAGGAGTTTCTTCAAGAAGAATACAGGCATATTACAGATAGAAACTCCCAGTCAGGCGTTATGATCTAATAATGGAATTTTAGAGGTGATGGAGATGACAGATTTGGAATAATGACCAAAAGGTGAAGCTGCTCTCAAGCCAGACAATGTCAAAGCAAGAAGCATTACTGAATCTGAGCTAGAACCAGGAATGTGGTACAGCCTCATCTTTTATGTAAAATCACATGACGTGTATGAGTTCTCTCATTTGGCGATGCAACGTGTGATTGAGTAGAGAACTGACTGCAAACATGACCTTCAGCTGTGGAAAAAAAAAGGAAGTCAGAACAAGGACTCACGAGGCCTGCTGTTCCTTCTGCATATATTACTGTCATCTGTGTGTTTCTCCTGCAGTAAATGGTGTACATTGTCCATATTTTGTATTCCTTTTAATGTATAAAAGGCCTTAACCTGCCTCAATTCAACCATGACTGATGTGTATTATATTCAATGAATTTTAAAAAATCCCGCAAAACAGAACAGAAATGCGTTAAGTGCAACAGTTAATTTCTTAACCAATTTGAATAGAAAAGAAACAGCATCAAAATAGCATTTCATCAAAAGTCATTTTTAAAGACCTTTGCTATTTAAAAAAAAAAAATATCTCAATGTGTCACAAATGATATTACGAGCAAAAAAAATTTAATAAAACAAGGCCAGGCAGAGTGTTTGAGTGTTTAATGGTTCAGAGCCACCGGCAGCATCTGGCTACTCCTCACTCCTTTAATTTAAGAACATCTTAGTGAGTTAGTGGCCAAAGTGCCACCAAAAATCACAAAAACTTATAAAGATAATGCTGAAGCTTCAAAAGAAGTGATCTGCTGTCCTGGAGGAGATACAGTAGTGAAAACACAGGCTGTAATGAAGCACCATTTTGAGGTTTATGAACACTTCACTGTGTGAAGCAGCCTGCGTAACGCACAGCCTCCACACGGCGGGGTTAGTTACAGCTAAGCTAAATAATGAGGGACGTCCACACTCATCCTTACACATTTCTGGCATTCAGAAGTTCTGTGGTCAAAAGTGCATTTCATTTGTCTTATTGGGCAGCTGGTGGCCTAGTGGTCAGAGAGTTCGTCCTGTGTTTAGATGTTCGTGGGTTTGAATCCCTGCTAGTGGCACCTCTGAGAGAATCGTCACTTTACATATTTACTTTGATGCTGATATTTGTATGTAAAGCTTTTCTGGTTCAAATAGCATGAATGTGTTTAAGAACTGCATCATTTAAGTGGACACTGTTCTATCAAATGTTACAACTAGCCTGTTACGAGTCAGCCAGCCTCTACATGTTTTTCTCAGGAGAGTGATGATATTATGGTAGCTCACGGTTAGTCCAGGACTGAGGCTCAAACTGAACCAACATCCACACATAAAGCTTCATAAATGATGCGGAAGGATTTGAGCTTCGGTTTGGTTGGCTTGATCAAGGCTGCATTCGTGAGTGCTTGTCTCTTCAGCTGTCTACCCCTCTCCCGCCAAGCCCCTCCCCTAAAATACAAACCATTCCACATGAGCTACGAGCTCATTAAACATCCACTTTCTCACGTCTGCTATTAGGTCCTTTTGTACACGAAGCAGGCGTGCCCAACTCTGGTTCTGAAGAAACGCTGTCCAGCACAGGTTGGTATTTTCCCTGCTCAAACACACCCAGTTCAACTTACCTGTTAACTGCCAACTGTGCTGAACACAGAACCTCATGGACCACCGCTGACACAGAAGCACCCCTGGTTTTGTAAATTAAAGGGTACACAGAATAGTTTCAACAAAGCAGCCCCTTTTGAGGCCTCCTGAATGATGCCACTGTCATCAGGAGCTCATGTGTTCACTACCTGGTGATGCCAAAGCCTTCCTATGGACAAAACACAATTAGCATTATTCCTTTTCCAACTATGCTGAACTGTACAAAGATGATGCAGTTAAAAAATATGTTGGAGGTGTTTCAGATAACTCATGCTAGTGGAATAGGATAAGACTGTATCGGGAAGAAAACTGGGGAAGAAACAGCCTGTTTTAAGTTCATCAAGTTTGTGATGTCATGAATCACTGCAGCCTTTCAAAGTATGCAGTATTCAAAGTATAGATCTAAAAGGAGCATTTTTAAACAACATCCCTGAGAATTTCAGTCCTTCACAGTCAGTTCTGAGGTCATTGACAGTCTTACAGCCAGATTTAAAAGAACAGGCTGTTTAGTCCTGTTAAAGCCTGTTAACAGAGATAAAGAGGTTGGAGATGGTTTTGAAAAATTCAGTTATACATGTTTCGGTTCTTTAAACCGTATAAATCTTTCTAAGTGGATTTAATGCGGATCGGAAGTCGCGGTTTCAGTCCATCGCGGATTTTTGCTGAGAACCGAACTAATAATTGTTCACTGAAACCCCCGCACTAATGCGGAAACTGCAGATATCCTCCGCATTTTTTTTTCTCGTCCGCCACGCCCCCTTGTCTTCGTGCTGGGTTGCTAAACACCGCGCCCAAACATAAACAACCCAGCACGAGGAAGAGGGGGCGGGCCGGACGAGGCTCGGATATCACTGTTTTTTTCGTGCCAATATAGAATCTCATGCATTTCAGTGCTAAATTATTAAGAAAAATATAATTTACTCATTTTGTAACATAAATATTAACGTATATTCAGCTACATGTCCATATAAAAAATAACGAAATGTTTTGGTACTGTGGAGAGAAACACAAAGAAAGCGAATCTTGGGAGGCGGGAGGTTTGAAAGTAGCCAATCCGAAAATGCTATTTATTTCTCCTTGCTGCTGATTGGCTGCTGCCCTGTGACACAGCTGCAGTCCAGAATTTTCCCCGTGGAGCGTCACGAGTGTTCTCCTGTTTTTCGTTTTGTTCTTCTTAAAGCCCTGTATTTTTATTACTGTAAATTAAATTAATTTCTTACTGTATCTACCTGCTTATACCAAAGAAAATGACAGCGCATACCAAAGAAAACACTCCGTGCATGAATTACAGTGCAGTCTGTAAAGGGGTAATATCGATATTTTACATTCTAGCACTGCGGGAGTTACCTTTACATTTTCGTTCAGGGTAATGTATTAAGCTGAGTTTAAAATTAAATTAACGTGAGAGCATATTTGGGAGCATATTTAGGGTTTATACTATAAAACAGGCACTTGTAGGCTTTTTTTTTTACCCCATCACAATAATGCGGTTTTTACTATATGCAGGTGCTCTTGGAACGTAACCCCCGCGATAAGTCGGGATTTACTGTATATGGTCACTATAAACTCACAAAACAGGATTAATGGACTGAGCTTAACCACAAAATGAGCTTTAAATTTAGAATCACCATTGACCGGTTAAAATGGGTTTTAGTGGAAAATCTTGAACTTCTCCATTTCAGGATAATGTAGGTTTAGTCTGGGTCTGAAAAAATGTCCAGCTGCATCACTTCACCCACACTGCCCACGCTGTGTGAGTTTGAAACTTGTGGCCTCAGTGGTTCTGGAAGAACCTGTGAACTGTGTAAACCTGGACGAAGGCCACAGTGAGCATGAGAAGCAGACTGATGCTGGACCAGAAGGACACGCTCCACAGATTATCCTCCAGTAGGTAACGATCTCGTGCCTCAAACGCCCGCAACACCGCCTGCGTCCGACCACTGCGTTGCAGGTTCTTGTGAATGGTCTCCATGACCTCCTGCAGGACAGGCATTGAATCAGTGGGAAGGTTCTGTGATGTGCAGAACTCTTAGGCCAAGAAATACTTTAAAGTGGTGGTTTGGGCAAAAATAATAATTAATATGATGTCATCTGAAGTCAAGTACTAGAACTGTGAGACTAATGTAGATGTCAATGTCCTACAGTGTCAGAAACCACATAAACAAGCCTATCTGAGACCTGAATGTAATTTGATATCAGTGTTTATGATGAGGACAATGGCATCAGGGTATTTCATTACAATATCACAGAAAGGATTTTCAACAGATGGCGTACCTTGATGTCATCTAGTTTGTATCCCAGTGCGTTCTCAGGCTCCATTAAATGTGCCCATCCCTCATCAGCCTCCTCCTGTGAGCCCACAATCACCTCCACAAACACCATCTTCTCCACCAGCCCGCTGAAGCTGTTATCAAAGCAGATCCTGTAGTCACCCGCCTCTGTGGGGTCCACCCTGAGACAGAGTAATCAGTGCAGAAAGAACGAACAGGATAGTTACTGAGAGTGTCCCACATATGGTGTTCGCAGTCTTCAGCTGATTAAGGATGAACATGTGCTGAATGGAAATTTGTTCTGAAAAAATGACATGGATTGGATGACATTGCATGTAGGGGTGTGTTGATGCACTGATGCTTTTATTTTTTGCGTCCTAGTTTATTACTCTCCTATTTAAAAATAAATAAACCCCATGACATATATTGCTTTATGCATCATGTGTCTCAAAAACATTTTACTTCAGATATTTATACCTCCAGTGTCAAGTGGTATAACCAGCCAACCATATATGCAGATAAAGTATTAAAAAAGCTCATTTAAAAATAATATATTCTAAATTAAGCAAAATTAGACACACACACCAACACACAGGATAGGGCAGGGGGTTTCAGCCATAAAAATGACATGATCCTCCTTCCCATTAAGTTCTCATGGTCTAAACACCCAATAAAAACACAAAATAGGGAGAAATGCTCATGTTAGTGTGGACTAGTGCTGTACAGGCTCGCACTCACAGGTGAAGGCCGTCTGACATCCTGAACTTGGAGACCAGCCTGTGTCCATTTGGGGAGATAAGTGTGAAGCCTACGTCCAGCCCTGAGCCTGCAAGAACCTGAGAGCGATGGAGACATCATCAAACCCACCTCATGACCAACACCTCAACACATAATGGTGCATAAAGTCTGCTTTATCATGTCTATATCAGTTCCATCAAACAGGAGCTCCAAGTCATACACAGTTCTGGCCTTCTCATTTTCATAAGCAAATTCCAGCTTCTCTCAACAACTGTCTCAGCAGGTTTGTGCAGGAATGGTTCCAGTTTAATAACTGCCTTCTAGTGCTGAGTGATGCAACAGTTTAGGGCAGTCAGAGAGTCCCAACTGAGCCCCTCTAATTAAAGGCACGTAGGCTTTGGCCCGACAACCCAGAATCCTATGCACTTTTCTTGGTTCCAATCATCAAGACCTGTTGATCAGATATGGGGGCATGATGAGCACTTCGAAGGACAATATTTCTTCATAATTAAATGGTTTAGATAAAAACAAAGTCATTCAGAGGTTTCTGGTGAGAAATGATCTGTTCTGGAGAAATGTACCAAGGCAGAATTGTTCAGTGGTGGTGAATGGAACCAGACGTCCAAAAAGTTGAATGCCTCTAAAAGCTCCCTCACATCAAATGGTGAATAAGCTGTCTGATGTCTGGGACACTTTTACAATAATTGTAAGAGTTTCAGCCTAAAACGTAATGTTTAAATGGCACATACAGAGCAAAAATAGTCTCGTTAAAAAACATCAGCATTTTCACCAGCATTAATAGTAAATAGGCTGTTCTCATGCTGTAGATATCAAAACCCCAGGCTGTTTAACCTTAACTGATGTTTCTGATAGACTTCTGTAAATTACTTTTTTGTGACTTTGTTGACTCTTCAGACAGACAAGAACATCCCACACTCGGTGCGTCATTACTCTGAAGCTTCAGTGTCGATTCTGAATTCCACTAAGGCTTGGAACGGTCAGGAATAAAAGAACCGACTCTTTTAGGGAACGAGGCCCCACGTTTGTTTATTCACACTACAGGTTCTCTAAAAAGTTCTGGAGAACTCAGAGGTCTCCAGAGACTGAGAAGCGGCATCTCATGACCATACAGACCTGGTATTCCACCTCCATGCTGCTGTTCTTGGCAGTGAGCTGGAAAAAGCACTCCGTCCGGCCGGCCGGGAGGAGAAAGGTGAACGCGGTGTCCTGGCTCTTCCCAGAGGAGCGGGTGAAGTTCACAGAGAACAGAACAACCAAGGAGCAGCGCCACAACAACCTGAGGTCCATTGTGGCAGATCAATGAGAGTCAGCTGTTTCCTTCTTCTGACATCTTCTCTTCTGAAAGAGGCCACACTTGCTGCTGGAGAAGATAAGTAGGTGAGGAGGTAACGGTCCCTGCATTTAAAGAACGATCAGAAACGGCAGAACAGCGACCCCTGTCGGCACAGCGGCTCTGAAACGCTACAGATACAAACCCACTTCTATAACTGAGGTGGGGAGCTGAAGGTCCTGCAGACCCCCTGCACTCAGGATTGTGTAATCAGGATTGAGCTGCTGAAGTAAGAATAGTAACAACAATAATAACAT
>JBBJLS010000140.1:2449034-2451534 GCA_037577275.1 Bryconaethiops microstoma | reverse complement strand
CAAAGCAAATTTCCCAATAAAGCTTTATCTTATCTTATCTTATTTTTGTAGAAATAGTGATATTGCACAAGATAATACAATTGCACATTATAAAGATATTTCATGTAATGATAATAATTAAGCAAACAATAAGAAATTGCACATCTGAGTAGCAGCTTTAGAGGTATGAAAAGGTCCTCTAGGTCATCAGAATCTTTCACAGAGCTGATATACGGTGTAGCCTTATGCCTAATAAATTCCATTACTTGGGAATAATGTTTCATAACAGTGTTAGACATGAAAAAAATGTTTGTCACTTTAGTAAGGGCTCAATGTCAATGCAATGCAATTTACTATCTATAAAATATGGTAACGCTTTATTTGGACCCTGTTACATAACATTGACACAACCACACCATAAAAATGTTGTATGCTGTTGTTATATTGTCCATACATGAAATTCTCATGATTACAGTTTTACAGTTAATGTTACTTACCAGTTTAATCTCATGACATTAGATACTATAGTATCTGTTATGACAATAAGCAGTAACGCTATATGAAATGATATGTCAAATTGACGACAGCATATGACATCTGTCGTGACATTTTCATGTCAGTTTTATGTAGGGTTCCAATAAAGTGTCACTAAACATATTAGCCCATCTTAGGCCATGAGCTGTTCATTAATGATCTTTTCTATCTGAATGCATTATTTAATGCTTTTGCACGTGTCATGAAATCCCTGCTCAGCTAGTTTACTATGTACTGATGTCTGCTATGCAGACACATCAGTGGTAGAAAATTCAACAGCTTTGGTTTTCAGTTGCCAAATCATCAGTTTGTAATCAGTTTTCAGTCACTGGTTTTTCAGAAACAGAGTCAAGAAACTTTATTGATCCCTGGGGGAATTTGCTTATGCTACAACTGCAGAGACACACATGCTTAGTACTAAAAACACTATACTATGTACACAAAAAAAAGATTACATTTGGCCTGAGATTTACAGATTCATAGAGACCCTTGAGGTTAAGCTTTGCCCCCCTGCCTAGGCTCGGCCTAGCTGGGCCTGTAGAAGCGTGGATCTTTTCTGAGTTGAGAATAAATGAGCCACCCTGTATTTTTACTGATGTTAAAGCACATAGGAGCTTCACAGATAGCAATCTACATGCTCAGGAGTAAGTACAGCTGATGAAACCCAGCTGTCTGAAATCAGTCCTTTATTCTGTATCTTTTATGCGTCGCAGACACAGCTGACAGTGGTGATGGTTTAGTATGTCTATATTTAGTCACTGTTATGGCCAAGTGCAATTGTAAACACCCATAAAGCTAGTAATACCTGATGTGTGTTTGTGCTTGCGCTTTTCCTCCTTCACACGTTTTAGAGCACACATTTCCTCAAATCTCACTCTCTCTGAATGACTTCAGGCACGTGAATGAAAATGGGCTTCCTCTTTTCTCCATAGTAATTTTATGCATGTTTCAGTTCTTGATCAGAATCAACACTGAGATTCTGGCATTTGGATCAAGCATCTCGCCTTGAACTGTCCGCCCACCGTGGGTGACTGGGAGTGCTAAGAGTTTCGTACCGTGAGTTTCTTTCCCAGCGTAGGTGTGTGTGAGTGTGCATGCTCATTGCATCGCTGTCTTCAAGGCCATTGCTCAGCATCTTCTCTTTTCCGCTGGAGGACCTGCCCTCACCTCTGCTTCACGGTTTGAAGGACAGGACTTTGTGGACATGGCTGGTAAAGGCGTTGAGTTTCCCTCAGTGTTTGTGGTGGACAGCCGGGCCGGATTACCTCCACTGCCCCCCAAGCCAGGCCAGATGCTGGCCCAAAATCAGAGAAGGAGAGTGATCCAGACCATGCTCTTCTTGCTGGTTTCCATTGCTCTGTTCGGCATAGTGGTGGAGGCTTGCTTCATCTACTACCTCTACAAGAACCAGCCAAACTCAGTAAGTTCCAGACAGGCCTGTCAGTGCATTTGAAGCCACGTCTCCTCTGACTTGCAGCAACTTATTTCAAATTATCTTCCTCATAAATCAACTTGAATGTCTTTCTGCATGCAGCACAACATTTTTACACATTCAAGCAGCACAACATCTAAGAGGGTCTAGTCTATGGTGTGGTTTTGAATTGTGAAACAGTTTCCTTTTTTACATATGGGACAGAAACAAAGTTAACATGTCATTCCGTTTAAGTGGGTTTTGTCTGCATGATGAAACATCTCTAGAAGCTTTGAAGGTGGATTAAATAGAAACCTGAACTTTCATACACTCCTACAGACAAAGGTTCCAGAAAGGGTCCTTTGCATGATGCCATAGAAGAAGAAATCTTTCCCTTCTTTTCTTCTTTATCTTCTTTAGAGAAAGCCCATGTGGCCAGATTATATCTATACATTTATATAGTTATATCTATCTATCTACCTATATCTATCTCTCTCTATCTCTCTCTCTTTCTCTTTCGCTATACTCTATATACACAGATATATATGATAGATAAATACACTCACACAGAGATCG
>JBBJLS010000140.1:2423401-2435561 GCA_037577275.1 Bryconaethiops microstoma | reverse complement strand
TCTCTTCTCTTCTCTTCTCTTCTCTTCTCTTCTCTTCTCTTCTCTTCTCTTCTCTTCTCTTCTCTTCTCTTCTCTTTCTCTCCCTCCTCAGTCCAGGTGCTGCAGTGAGTTCACAGCTGTGTGATATGTCACACCCATTTGTGCTGTGGGCTTTGGAGGCTTGTTGTGAAGTACTTTAGTGAGAGTGTATATTGGACTGTGTACAAATCAGTAACATTATCATGTGACTCCCTCAGCACCACTAAAAAGTTCAAAATCCCTGTTTTTCAATATTATGAAATCAGTTTTTTTGCAGATAAATCCACTTCTTCAGATGTGAGTATTAAGTTCCAAATCACTGGGAAGCTATACAAATATTATTGCGAATAATGATTACAGCATTATTTATGATTTAATAACTTCTTGTTGTTCCCCAAAAACTTGAATACATGTTGAGCAGAGCCTCTAAAATACCTGCTGGTGTCTTTTTTTCTTGAAATATTGAAATAAACGTTGCATAACCTAGTAAACTATTGAACAAAATAACAAAATTGCTGTTTCAAACTTTTGAACATGCACATAAACACACACAAACTCACACACACACATACTAATGGATCGGCTCATAGAATGTAGTCCAATCGATATCATTGACTTCTCGCGGCTTATAAATGGCGAGTGAAGAGACTTGCAGCTGGATCCCATTACGGTGGAGATGCATTAATGATGTCCTCTGGATGAGCTCAGCCTGCCAGTAAGATCCATTTCCACTTCCATCTCCTCCCCCGGCAAATGGACTTGTTTTCCGATGTTGTACATGATATTTGAGCGTTGGATAGATTTTTCATGGAAGAGCTGAGCCGTCTGGCTGCTCGGGCCTTTTCCCAGAAAGCAAATTAGAGCGTCGTTCACATGGACACCTATCACTCAACAGCGTGCTCATAACACAGCTTTTACATGATTGGTCACATGGACATTGCTCTCATGTCCCCCCTTCAATCAGCAGGTAATTAAATACGTCCACAGTGCTGAAAACTCATCATTCAGACTGTCCTGTTGAACAGTCCATCCCAAAACATTAACAAAGAAAGCTAGACAAGTTTTCACCAATTAATCTAATGCTAATTAGCAGCTTTCACATTTTGCACATTAGCATATTAGGCATTGAAGCGTTGTTATTTTTCTTTAAAGGCTGTAATTGTATTAGCATTTTATGATACAAGTAATCCTTTAACTATGGTAAGTAATCCTTTAACAAGAGTGGCATCCAACTGAGGGTGTAGGTTTGTTTTTTGACATTGATGGAGACACAAAAGTGCTAACTGTACTCCAGCCATAGGGCATCACTAACATCTTTCATATATTAACCCAGAATATATCGGGGGGGCGTGGTGGCACCTACAGGCTGGTGCTGTCGTCCACAGTACCAATAACAAAGTGTCACCTGACTGGATCCTTGAAGTACATTTTAAGGCAGGTACTGTTACCTTTTCAAACCAGTGATCTTGAATTTGTAGTTCTGTCTAAATGTAAAAATACTGTTCCATCCAATGAATACAAGGATGGAGTGTCGCAGTACTTGTGGAGTACTGGTATACTGTGTAACACGAATCTCTTAACAACGCCAAGCATGATGTGTTCCATATTTTCAAGCAGAATTGTTTGTATGATCACGTCCTCTTTCTCACCTACATCCACACAGACTGCTGCACTGAGCTTTGGTGCTTTTAAAAGACAGACAGAGCATCAACCAATCACACAGTAGCAAGAAACGGCAGCCAGTCCTATAACCATACTAGATATTGTTAGGGCAACAACAAAGTGATTCAAAGCAAAATATGAAGAAATGTGGAGTGGCTTAAGACCGTAGTTCCAGTTTATGCATTTATAAATGTTTTTGTATTGGCGTCAACAGATTGTGTATCGGATCGGAGATTGACTTCGGCCCGCAATTCCCGTACCTGTTAATCTTGATGAGCTTTGTTAAGATCAGGCCTAAATTAGAGTCAGAAATACACTCTGTAGGGCAGTAGATCTCTGGTTGGGTGCCGGTGTTTTTAGAACACATGCAACTGTCTTGTCCCCCTGGTCCTTGACCAGGCAGGCTCGAAGGGGTTTGTGCGTTATGCACAGGCCAATGTGTCCTGCCCTGCCAACTACTAACTCTGACAGAGACCAGCTGCCGGCTCGAGTAGCAGCTGGGTCATAGGTGACTTCCTCGGGGCTTGCGGGCTAACGGACCACCTCGTACAGCGCCTGAAGGACAGCGTGTGTGTGTTCTTTGTGTTGACACTGACTTTCGAGCAAAACCTAACCCGAAAATACTGTTATGGCTAAAACAGCCAGAAAACGAGTAGTGAGCACGCACTACTTTCTCATAATACTCGTAATAACTGACTCTGGGAGATTCTCATTCATGATTAGCCACTGTTTCTTGTTTACAAAATAAGAAGTGTGGTATGAAATGAACAGCTGCAGGGTTAAACAGGTCACTGGTGTACACTGTGCAGATCCTTTAATGGCCAGTGTGCACTGTAGGTGTGTTTATTTATTGCAAGTGATTACGCTGTGCAGGCCAGGTGTGAAAGAAAACTGATAAGAGGATTAAGAGTTAAGAACACCAGCACCATTTTCACTCCCAGCTCACATTGTTCTGTACTCAACAGCGGCCAAAGGACAGTCCAGTAACTCGCATTACTTCATGAAACCTCGCTGGTGTACTTCATAAAAACTCACTGGTCCGCTTTACGACCAGTTTTCTTTTGAAATAGTCTACACTTTACTCTCACTGGTCTACTTTATTAACAGTTACTGGTTTACAGTCACTGGCTTCTATAAAGTATCTCATAAAATATACACATCAAAAAAAACATTATAAACATGTGTATTGTGCAAAATAGAGATCTGAAGAATTTTCTAACAAAACAGTTTAATCTTGTTTCCAATCAAAAACGTCTTGTATGTTTGGTCGACTGGTAGATAGAATTTGGTAATAGAAGTTGGTATCTCGCTTACTTTATTTGAGTACAACAGCTCCTTATCAGTTAATCTCAGTGTCCCTCCAACCGACACACATATACACACACAGCTTAAATAGGTTTTAAATAGGCTTGTGGTGCTGAAATGTGAAACATGTACTGCTGCTGGCAGTGGAACTGAAAGGGGATCTGTGTCAAATGATGTTTTTGTTTTCTCTCTCTCTGTCTCTCTCTTTCACTCTCTCTCTCTCTCTCACTCACTCTCTCTCTCTCTCTCTCTGTCTCTCCTTCTCTCTCTGTCCTTCTCTCCCTCCCTCTCTCTCTCACACTATCTCTCTGTGTCTCTCTCTGTTGATGTGGAGGTTTGTTATCTCTTTTGAAATGTGTCCTAAGCCAGCAGTGCTGAACTGCAGGATGTGCTGTAGTCTCATGACTGACTGTTAGTATTTTTGTTCATTTTGGCTGCGTTTATCTCTGTTTAGTCTTCAGGCTTTGGAAAAAAGCAGCTTTCGTTCTCAGACACATCATCAACATGGTAGCAGTTACTTTGCTCGACATCGGAACAGGCGATGGAAGCAGAGTAGAGTGTGTGTGTGCACATGTGTGTGTGTGTTGGCAAACCACTTTTTCATCCAAATTTGTGATCTCAGTCCAAAAACAGTTAATCCCAGTCAATATTCACCTGTTAACCTGCTGAAGTGTTGCAAGCTTGAGTACGTTTACCCTTTCCACTGTATTGATCCAGGCATTCGATTCGTGAGTGAGTGTGTACGTGTCTTTGTGTGTGCAGTTGTGTAGTGCTTGTTTGGTAATGCAAAACTGTCTCCTCCTGGTTTTGGACTTTTTTTGCTTTTCTTTCCAGAACATTTCAAGTTCAGGAAGGCTGTTTACGGATACTCATAGCAAGTTAATGATCGGTGAAGTCCGTTTAGGGAAGTGACACAAGGTTGATCTTGATTTATGCTTTGAGTCATTGTCCTGTTGTAATATCCAGCCTCTTTTGTTCTCCAGCTCCTTCACTGATTGTGTGACCAATACACAATGGCAAAGCCTAACAGTAAACTACACCTGACTTGGATTGATGAGTTAGATAAGATCTGATAAGATCTGAGACTTTACAGAAATTTACAGCACTAAATCAATCAAAAGGGTGCACAAACTTTGGCACACGTCACTTATTTAAATAAATAAACGGAATCAACAGAACATGTCATGCCCAAACTTTCGCATACAACTGTTATAGTACTGGCACATATTATTCTTCTTTTTACTATCATTACATATAGGAACATACATCTGTATAATACATACATGATATTTTTATCATTATTACATACAGGAACATACATATGTAATACATATGGGACTTATGTGACCCCCACATCCTGACATTCTCTAAAGGAAGTGTGTGCACATGTGTGTATGTGCCTCTCTCTGTATGGTCGTGTACTCTGAGCTTCCCTGCCAGGGCCTTTGTGCTTGTGTGTGTGTTTGCGTGTGTGGCTGTCTTCCAGCGGGTGCTCTGAGAGAGGAGATGGGTTAATGATCAGTCCCAGGCTCTCCATGGGTCGAGCTGAAGGAGAGAGGGCATGGGAGCGAGAAGGGTCAGGGGAGAGAGAGAGAAAAAGAGAGAGAGGGAGAGAGATTCCTCTGAGAAAGCAGGCTGAAGTTCAGAGTGGCTCGGTCAGTCTCATAACACACACCCCACATGGCTGTGACTGTAGTCCACTGCTTGTCAAAACTTCGGCAACATCTTCTTTTATCATTTCTTTCATAATTTTTATTTAAGTAAAGTACAGTGATGTGATACTGACAATGATCAACAACAGTAATGATTTTTCACAGAATCTTTTACCCCAAATGGGCTGTTTTATTCCACTCTAGTGCAAAGAAATAATTGCCCATCGTGTTGTAACAGCAAGAAAAGAATCGTTTTTCTTTGAGCCAGGATGACTCAAAGCTACAGCCCCATTCTGCTCCAACAAGTCAAACACCAGGTCACATCTAGAACTCCACAAAGCAGGTGCTGTGTATGTGTGTGTGTGTGTTTATGATGGAGTTTGAGGCTGTACTTGAACTTGGTTCTCCAAGTATTTCAAGAAGCGAAACAAAGACAGCTTTGTTGTCACTGTGTATGATTTCAAAACTTGCCCTAAGGCTTTGATCCTCTACCTCTCCCTACAGTTTTCATCAATAATGTTCTCCCAATTTATTGATTTTCTGAAAGTCGTCCCAGCCTTATACAAATCTTGAAATGTCGTCCCAGCTTTTTGGGCCAAAAGTGATGTAAATGCCTGAAAAGGTTTGGGGGGCTGATATAAATAAACTGACATTGGCTGTATTCTTAAGGCAGAGCTCTCAGGCTGTTTGGCTATTTTTACAAAATAATGTGGTCTTTAAATAATCGATGGTCAGAAATGCTATGAAAAAACACATATAATTCTATTAGTATGGCCTAGCTAATTTTTGACATATTTTGTCTGGTGTAGATTATCAGCAGTTGCTTGTAAAAGACATGAGCACATGTTTTCTGCAGTGACTCCTTCAGTAAATAGTCTTGGTCTACAGCTGCTTCTGTTTCCTTCTAACCCACTTGTTAAAGTACTGCTTGTATTCACTGTCAGCAACATAGCTAGAACATCCAGAAGGCCTAGAGGGAAGTTGGTCCCACTCAGTTTTTAATTATGATAGTGGCTAATCTGACACTTTTAGGACTTTTGGCCAAATGATGAAACTTAATAATGAAATAAAAGTTGTACTACAATACTTGCAAATATGGTTCTGTTGACTACAAATGAAGTAAAAATCACAGGTGTCTATTGATGTGTATTTTCTTTCGCTTCCAGAAATCATTCAGAGTGTCCTGAAGGTTGTAGTTTATCATTCATTCATAATGAATTACCCATTAGCCTTATTTCAAGTGTGTGCTTGACCAGGACATTGAAAGCCATCATGATTTCCCAGAATCGGCTCCACTTCTCTTCCCTTATCAGCGTTGAGCAGGAAACAGGTCAGGTAATAGGTGCAGTAAAGCAGGAGCGCCCTGTTTAATCATTAATACCTAAAGGCCTTCTCTTTCAGACTGCTGTGGTTGAGCGGCCATGTGTGTGCACTCAAACTGAACCTTCCTTTCTTGGACGAGTCTTGACAAAATCTTGGTTTCTTTTGTTTACTTGTTTTCAGTCTTGTCTCCAATCACTGCTTTCTTTGGCACCCACCGCTGTCATTCTGCTTGCACTCCAGTCATGTGTGGAATGTCAGGACCCTGGGCCGCGTCTCTGTCTCCACATTCAAAGACAGGAGTGACAAGCTGACGACTCTACCCTTCCTCTAATTGCTTCATGGGTGAAGCGTTATCTCAGTGTTATCTTAATGAGCTTTTCCATAGAAATACAGGAACCATGCTTTAGCTAAACTGTACTGGGATGGTGTGGAAGTTGGAGCTCGCTTTGGTCTTCCAGTGTATCCCAGCCCAGTAAGTAAAAGTAGGACTTTTGGTCTTCCAGTGTATCCCAGCCCAGTAATCTTCTGATAAGATTCCCTCCCCACAGTTTATGATTGGTCACCATCCCAAAACTGCGTCCACGGAGTCTTTTCTGACAGAGTCTATTTTGTTACTGTGGGTTTTTTTTTTTAGAGTATTGTTTGAGTGTTTATATTTTTTCATTTAGCAATGCGATAAAAACCTAACTTTGTTGGAAAACTCCCACTGAAATGTATATCCAGCCCAGTTAGATATTAGTGCTTGTACTTCGTCGACTTCCCGATTGTTAGTTTGTTTCTCCATTGTTGTTGTGGTTTTCATTTTTTTGAGAGAACTGTACAAAACTATGGCCTTTTCCCAAATGATGACAACATTTTTTGACCAATCAAAAACCAGCGATGCAGTTGGTCCTGCCATTGAGTCGGACTGTGACAGGTATGGCTTGGATACGGGTCGCTTTACTTGAAAACATTTGTTCGCGTGACGCAGTTCCTTGTGCCGGTGGAAAAGAGGCATCAGGTTTCCCCCCTCATAACAAACACACAGACACAGATACACTGCAGGTCAAAAGTATGGAAGCAAGCAGTGTTTTTGATGGCAAACTATGGGCTCATGTTTCATGTCCTGGGTTAACCAGGGTTGTGGGAGTCTGGAGCCTTTCCTAGCGAAAGACTGAGAAACACCCTGGACAGGTCTGTCCTGGGTCATATAATTCATCATACATCATCAACATCAAAATGCACTACTCTAAAACATCACCATGGAGTTTTGATGACATCACCATGCACCGGCAGACATTGGAAAATAATGGTCACCAATCATGTTTTGCCTCTCCGTCCCATTACCCCGAACCATAATCGAGAAAAAATGATCAAGAAACTCTGATAGCATGTTTGACTCAGTATGGAAGAAAAATGTGTTTTTGATTCACATTCTTTTTCATCTGTAATAGTTAATCTGTTATGGTTATTAATGCTGTTTAATCTGTAATTTATTACAGATTGTTCCGTAACTATAAAAGATGTATGCAAGTTGTTAAGTCCTGACTTCATATACTCACACTTCTTTAATCCACATAAATTTTTGTGTGATTACAGCCCCACATAACTTACATGGAATAAGAAATTTGTGTCCCTAGGTGGGTGCGTCCCTTCGTGCTAGCGACCCTAGAGTGCATGAGGCACAAAGCACATTTTGGACAATAGCTAGACAACTATTTTGCCAAAAATTACGCAATTTGAATGGCAAATTGGCCTCCAGGAAGCACATGAGCTGATTACGATTAATATGTGGGATAGCACCACCCAGAGAATAATGAAAAAGACCACATTTTTACTGTGTACATTATTTTTAGAGTAACCCTTTCAGTAAAGACAAAGCAGCAAACCTCAAAGCACTATATATAATGCATGTGGGTGTCTGCTTAAGTTTAAGAGCAAGGGGGCTTCATGTCAGAGACATTTTTGTAGACCAAATAAAGAGCAGAGAGGAGTTCTGTGTGCTGTTTTGATGAGAATTTTACATTTGCTTACCAGTTCAAGAGGAAGTTGGGCCTTCAGTGATGGCTGGAGTCACTGAGTAGCCTGAAATGTATGATTTCATGGATCAAAATGAGGCATAAATCTTGTTCTGATTGTTGAGAAAAATCTCAGTGTGAACTGTTTTTCATGTCATTACAGAATAATAAGCTTTGGTATGTAATAAGCTTGGGAGTTAACCCCCCGTCTCTCCCTCTCCCCCCTCCACAGCCTCCATTCCTTTCTTTGCATGTGAGCTGAAGGCGGTGAAGCCGTATAAGAGAGGCTTTTTCTGCGGAGACCCCAGCATCACATACCCCCTGATAGTGAGTGAGGCCATTCCGGACAGTCTGCTCATCACTGGAGGAATCATCATCACAGGGCTAACGGTAAGACACACTCACACACACACACACACACACACACACACACACACACACACACACACACACACATCTCCACCCATCTGCACAATCATTCAGTGCAGTGCTGCCAGTTAGGATATCTCTGACTGGAAAAGTTAGAAGAACTCTCCCTTACGAACGACATCAACACTGTCTACTGTCTCCTACACATTCCAATTATTTTGCTTTTATTCGTTTTCTCAAAAGTGTGAGATTGTGAGGGTAATGAAACAGGAATAGATGTATTTTGTTTCTAGTATTAAAAAAAGGACAATTGTAAGCTAACCGTTCATTTATTGTTTATAGCTAGAATCAGAGGTGAACTACTAGAATCATTAATCTGGTGTGGTTATCTCCATCAAAGGGTTCAACCGAGCATTTATGAAGTGCTTTATGTAAATACACGTATATGATATGTATCATGATACAGCCTGAAAATATCTCAATATCATTAACAGGCTATAAAGCCCATCCCCTCTTTCAGTGATTCTTTGTGTGGTAAATATGCATGAGAAGTGCTTTTCTCTTTGAATCTGAAACTTTTGCACTATGTAAACTATATATTTCCAGTTTCTACACCAATGTAGTGCACAGTTTGTTCTGCACACATGGTTGAATCATTAATGGCCCTTTGTTAGACATATTATACACTGTTTGAGTGTAGTGAGTAGGGAGCCATTTGGGACACAGCCTTCCTTCTCATCTGCATTTCTCATGTTTTGTTACATCTCTGTTTACAGCATGTTGCTCAAGTTTTAGTTAAGCATTTACATGACAGTTCAGTCTTTTGCCAACATCCGATCCAGTGGTTTTGGCCCATATCACAGCGATACCAACATTGAGTATCAGATCAGGGAATATAGATGGAAAATAACAAATCAAGTTGCATAATGAACTCTTAGAGAACATCTTTCTCCAGTAAAAAAACTTAAGATGAAACAGATGTGACACTTGAGTGTGGATTTCTGTGTATTGGAAAAGCCACTCCCTAGCACACTCCCTGTATTTCCTGTGTGTGTCCTACATGCCCCTAATTCTCCAGTGTAAGAAAAAGTGAATAGAATCCTGTTCTGAATGTAGGACTGTTTTTTTCCTGTATCTCTGAATGCCGCGCTCTCTATGTGTTTCAGATCGCTGTGGGTGAGTGTTACAGGGTCCGCTTCCGTGGCGTTCATTCCAACGCCTTCGTGCAAAACTGCTATGTCTCCTGCCTCTACAAAGAGCTCGGTGCCTTCCTGTTCGGCTGCTGCATTGGCCAGTCCCTGACAAACATGGCCAAGCTGAGTGTGGGCCGGCTTCGTCCCAATTTCCTGTCCGTGTGCAACGTCACATACGCATCGCTGGGCTGCACACCGGGCGAGTACATGTCACATGTGACCTGCAAGAGCGATGGAAAAGCAGTAGAGGAGGCTAGGTGAGCCCGTTTCACTACATGTTCATATATTTAAAGATCAGCCAAGACATAATTTGTGTCCAAAATTTCCTTTTTTAGTTTAGGACTGGAGCTATGAGGCTAACAAACACTAGAAGTCATCCTCAAATCTTCTCTCAAGCCCCTCCAACTGCATCCAGCTCTTCATTAAGGTGGTGCAGTCTTGTCGATGTGGTTTAAGACAGAGTATGACTTGACTCCACTGCTACTGCAGCTATTTCAGGCAACGTTGGTTCATGAAAACAGACCCTGTAGTAAAGCTTTGTCTGAGACAGCCAAAACTCTCCAAAAGGCATGTTGTTTCAAATAAAAGAGAAAGTGCAAGTTGATGTGGTTTAGGACACAATATGACTTAATCGCACTGCTACAGAAAGCTGTCTCAGGCAACACTGGTTCATGAAAATACACACTGTTGAATAAAGTGGCTTCTCACAGCGTTCAGCTGCGAAGTGAGTCCTAAACCACATCCACAGGTCTAAAGCACCTTAATGAAGAGATGAGCTTTGATCCTTTTGGCACTGATTATCAGCAACAACGGCATCCTTACACATTTAGATGCTCTGTGATGGTATTTTAAAACTGATGGTTGTGCAATGGCAGTAAATTTCACTTTTTATTTTATAATTTTTTACAGGAAGTCCTTTTTCTCTGGACATGCCTCATTTGCCATGTACACAATGCTTTACCTCGCTGTGAGTATTGTTGTGTGGAGTCACGCACACACACACGCACAGACACACGCACACACGCACACACACACACGCGCACGCACACACATTTTTTCCTTGATATTACCAAACAGCTGTCTCCAAACTTTAATTACTGAGATTGCTGGCTCTGCTCGGCTGATGAGATTTACCGCTGCAGGCTTTGAATCGTGCCATATGGAGAGCTGCCAAAAAATTCTTACTCACAAACAAAAACATTAATACACACACACACATGCATACACACACACACACACACACACACACACACACACACACACACACACACACACACACACACTGAATGGAGTAGGGTCTGAGAAAGCCAAAACTCCCCAAAGGCATCTTGTTTCAAACGAAAGAGAACGGGCAAGAGAGAACGAGAATGTTCTCCAAAAGTCTGATGAATAGATGGGAGAAGGAGGGAGAGCACGCCCGCGAGAGAGGGAGAGAGGGTGAGAGAGGAAGAAAACAGGCCGGGGACAGAGGAGGCCTTGTTTAGTTCTGGGTTGGGTTGTGAAGGAGGGGGCCTTTGGCCTGCTGAGAGATGGACAGGCTTCTTTCAGCACTGACCTCTTCTGTTTCTCTCTCCCTCCCTCTCGTTCTCTCTCTCTGCCGTTTTGACGGAGGGGCCACAAAGAAGAGGAAAAATGACAGGACACTCATGCCTGCTCATGAAGCCTGACATTCAAAGCCGGTTTCTTTATCGCGGCTTCCTCTGCAAATCCCCTCAGCCGCCCCGCCCCCGGCCCGCCATGCCAGTCATGTGTCAGGAGATTCGGAACGCTGTCCGAGACGAACGAGTTCCTACTGTTTCCTTCGTCCATTCACAAAGCTGCGCCCGCGCTCAAGCAGGGACCCCTACAGCACTGGTTACAGAGAGACGGAGAGGGAGAACGAGAGAGAAACAAGGAGGGAAAGCAGTTGAAGAGCAGTTGAAGGGCCCTCTGAAAGGCAGTGCCAGGCTCTTTGTTATTTGCCTCTCTCCCCCTTCCCTGCCTCTTTGGCACCCCCCCCCCCACCCCCGCTCCCCAACCTGGGCTGTTCTGGAGTTCAGCCACATTGACCAATCAAAGAAATCCCCCGCAGCCACTGACACTGTACCAGGCAGCCCAGCACAGTCCTCTCCTCTTTTCCTTTCTTTTTCTATTTGTTACTTTTCCTTTCCTTTTTACTTTTCTTTTGCATCATTTCTCTCTGCTGTATTTCATTTTTGTTTATTTTTATCTTTATTTCTTTTTTTAATTTATTCTGCCTTTTCGGAACCCCTTGTCTTTCTTTCTTTCTTTCTTTCTTATTTCCATTTTTCTTTTCTTTCTTTTCTTTTTGTTGTCTTCTCTTCCTTTTTACATTTCTTTTCTCTTGCATCTTTTCCCTCTGAGCTTTGTTCTCTTTTTCTGTATTTTGTTACCATTTTTTTTCTTTCGATTTTTTTGTTTACTCTGTTTAATCTTTATTTTCCCCCTTTTTCTTTCTTTCTCTTTGATTATGTTTTTGGATCTCTTTTTATGGCTTTCTTTTACTTTATCTTTCTTTCTTCTTATTTTTTTTCTTTTGCTTTCTTATTTCATTCCATGCCCTATCTCTCTCTCTCGCTCTCTCTCTCTCTCTCTCTCTCTCTCTCTCTCTCTCTCTCTCTCTCTCTCTCTCTCTCTCTCT
>JBBJLS010000140.1:2405460-2423301 GCA_037577275.1 Bryconaethiops microstoma | reverse complement strand
TTTTTTACTGCTTTCTTGTTCGTTTGAGTTTATTCTAATGTTCACTTGTGTTTTTGCTGGCAGAAAGAAACTCACTGCTGATATAAAAAGATTCAAACTATTTTCATAGGTGCCTTTTGCACAGTACTGGATATACATACTACATGGACAAAAGTAATGGGACGTCTGACCATTACATCAACAGAGACTTTAATGACACTGCATTCAGATACATAGACTTTCATATTGAGTTGGTCCCTCTTTGTAGTTGCTACAATGGTTCCGCCCCCATGCTCTGGACTTTGAGGGTAACTTGTTTTGCTCTGGACTCTGAGGGTAACAAACTGTAGTGGCAAATAGTTTTGGTTTTATAATTGATTTGATTGTTTAAGTTGAGATTTATATATATATATATGAAGTTTAAGTGTAAGAAAAGAACAGGGATCATGACTGACCACAACCTTCGTGATACAATTAATTTTATAGTGTCCTCTGGCTCCCCCTGTTGTCCCGGTATATGTAAGGATTCGAAATCTGCTCTGCTGATACATCTGTAGATGTTTCTAAAGGGTTTGGGGGGGTTGTGGGTTATTTAAGTTGCTTCTTTTTAAAGGCTGGTATAAGTTCTCCTCTAGGTCGGGGTACTCGGCTGTGTTCCTGGATGACTGGTGTCCCGCACAGTTTGATGTTTTCTCTGCTCAAACACGCCTGGATCAATTTACCTGTTATTTGCCAGGTTTACTGAGTGTTTGAGGAGGAAATCACCAAAATCTGAAAGTTAACAATTGGACTTTGTCTGTTAAACATAGTGGTTTACTTCTATTTAGCAATATTAAAAAAAGAAACTAGCAGTTATTTCGAAACCTACTATATTTGTGGCAACGAATAAGCAAACTTAAATGAACTGAACTGACGAACATGAATATTACATAAACCCACGATGTTTTCATCAAATACTGCCTTCCTCCCAGTGGAATGACTAACATTTATATAACAGGCCCACACATCATGCACATCATACAATTAGTCTTAGCTCTGTTTGGGACATATAGGCATCACAATCAGTCATATTTTCACCACTGAGTAGCCGTGTGAATATCATTTTACAAAAGTACAAATTCTTCAGAACATTCTAGGAACAACTTGTACCTTCATCGCTCCTTAGGTGACCTTAATTTTGACCTTGAAACTCAAAACAAATCAAGTAAATAAATATGTCTTAGTTTGTGACAGTGTGTAACTGCTGTGCTTTGTGTGCATGTATTTGTTCATCATCAGATCCGGGTTCATTGTTTGAAACCTGCGTAATTGTGTAGGACTAGCGTAATGTTTTTATACATTTATTTGCAACCATATTTTATTCATATTGTTAAAATTCTAAACCAATGAACAGTGATACTGAAAGTTTGAACAGTAACGTGTCCCTTCCAAAAGTCTGCAAAGGTTTACACTCTCTTTCAAATGTTTGTAAAAGTTCACACATTCTTTGAAAGGTTTGTAAATGTTCAGTCTACCTTTCAAAAGTTTGTATAGGTCTGTATTTTAAACATTTGTAAATGTTCACACTATTTTTTTCATAAGTTTGTAAATGTTCACCTTTCAAATGCTTTGTAAATGTTTATATTTCAAAAGTTTGTAAAGGTTCACATTACCTTTCAAACACTTGTAATTGTTTACTGTACCTTTATCACATTTGTAAATGTTTGCCTTTCAAAGGTTTTGTAAATGTTTATGTTTTAAAAGTTTGTAAATGTTTTCATTACCTTTCAAAAAATTTGTAAATATTTACACAATCATTCCACAAGTTTGTAAATATTTATGCTATTATTTGACAAGTTTGCAATTGTTTACCTTTCAAAATGTTGTGTGTATATTTTAATTGTTTGTAAATGTTTACACTGTTTCACTGTAATCAATGTTATAACATTAAAATTGTTTGGATGCAGAAACATATACAACATGATTCTAAGATTCTAAGAAGTTACTGCTGTGCAACCTCAGGTTTCAAGTAATCAGTGAACACTGAATAATCTGACAAATAACACTGGAAAACAAAGATGTTGCTACTGGAAGTAAAATGTGATTTGCATGAATGTGCTGAATCCAAATCCGCTATCGAAATTTTCCTAGCATGTCCAGATTTAAAGGCATAATATTATTTTGCAATAATTTGGTATTTATTGCACGAATTGTTGCACGTCAACATAACAACTATTTCTGTCACGTGTACATTTGCTACTGCCTCATTTGAAATATGCTTCCTGGTTGAATTCAGTGATGTGAGAGTTTAGGCCTGTTGATGATCTGATGCCAGCTCAGTTTAAGACGAGACGGATCACTGGCTCGTCTATTTTCTATTATTTTTTTGATATAGGGTAAAACTATGTTCAAGGAAAACAGCATGCGCAGCTGTGTCAACCATCCTGACTATTTTTGTTACAGTTGCGGTAAATATACGCCGTGTGATCATGACCGAGAAAGGGATGATCGCTGACAAGTTCAGTTTCGGATGTTAAACTGGAGAGCTGGAAAAAAGCTGGGCACTTAAATATCTCTGGTCTCACATGATACAGAGAATCCAGTGCTGATTCCTCCTGATTCTGTTCTGCTGAAAGTGACAGTTCTGATGTAGATCTGATGCACATCCTGATGTGATAGACAAAATGGGCCTTCAGATTTGAATTCAGCACACTGGATTTTGCATAGGATGCATGGATTAGACAAGGTAGCTGACAGAAATTACTTTTTGGTGATTCAGTGTAATTTGACTTTATAAACTGCCTCGTTGTGGTCTGAGTGCAGAATCAGACACTTGGGGGCAGTGTGGCGCAACAAACAGGAGCTGGACTGCCGGAGCTGCTGCTCTACAGGATCATCCAGCAGGTCATGCCGACCGCCCTGGTGACGAGTCACCCTGAGTAACAGGCCCTGCTGTGGGGTAAAATGTCCTGTACTATAAATGCAGAAACACTCGGGACACAGTGTCCAAAGGAAAACCTTATGCAATTGTTCTGGACATGAGGGGATGTGAAAGGGGGCAGGGAGGGGCTGTGGGGACAGTGGATGGATAGGCTAATGGATAAGCACATCTCTTCCCACCCCCTCCTTCTGCTGTCCTGCTGATGGCACTCCCAGTGAGGGACAGCTGTTTGTCCATGACCATCCATTCACCCCACACTTGTGCACCACACACACACTTGTCCCACATTTGACAATGTACTGTAAAAGAACACACACACACACACACACACACACACACACACACACACACACACACACACACAGACATGCTTGTCCCACATTTGACCATCTACTGTAAACCAGAGACACTGGGTTCTGTGAAGATGCTGAATGTAAAATGCAGGCATATGAAAGCTGAGTGGAATTGTAACAGTGTGCCAGAGAGCAGGGCCTCAAGGGAGGATCATGAAAATATAACAAGAGGGGAAGAAAACACACACACACACACCCACACACACACACACACACACACACACACACACACTTACACAAAAATCACTTTACCCACTTGCTTTTCTCCTGCGCTTCCTAAATGGAAATCCCTGTGTACTGTCTTTTATCTGCTAATTGGGTCCCTTAGAAAAAAGACAGCAGCGCTTTCCTCACAGCCATTAGCTCCAGTGTTTTAGAGGAGGACCGGCTCCATTTCGTCCGCTTTATTTAACAGGAGGATTTGATTACGCAGCACAGAGAAACACACAGCCTGGGGTTTGTATTTATCATGGCTTTCACAGCGACGCGAGCGTGGCTGCAGAATCGTCTGATGGCCTGTGAGAGAACGAGGGGGGAGTTCCTGCGACTGTCTCCAGGTACAGAAACTGAAAGAATTTCTACAATTACCAAAACAAACACGCAAAACCATCTCCTAGCTTAGATTCTTCATTGTAGCTCCTCTTTGACTTCATGCAGTTTCATGCATTCTTGTCATTCTCTCAACCAGCTTTGGAAGGAGGACACTTCTCTAACAGGCTTGAAGAAGCTGCACATATGCTACATTATCTTGCATGCTGCACATTAAACACCTGTGCCATCGGTTTTAAAGTAATCAGATGGAATGCCTGGATGCTTTTAAACAGTTTTACTTTTTGGCAATAGAAAGCTGCTTTTTGAGAGGGCGTTTTATGTTTTGAAAATAAATTCATACACAGACATCAACTTCACTGTTATTTATAGCATATATAAAACACAAAAATTAATAAGACGTGCCCAAACGTTTGAGTGGTGCTGAAATATTGAGTAATCCTCAAACGCTTAAAAAAAGAAAAGAAATTGGAGATGCTTCAGCCAACCTTCTCAACACGCAAGCGGGCTCTATCTGGGGCCCGTCCAAGGTGAGTAGGTGTGGTGGCCAAGCAGTGCAGCCTGAGTGGGTGTCAGATTCCTGCGAGAGCGCATTTGCCACCCCTCCCCGATTCTTTTGGAAGAGTTTCTCTTCTCGGGCTGAGAGAGAGAGAGGGAGAGAGAGAGAGAAAGTGTTGCTTCCACCAGCCTGGAGTCTCCGGTGCCTCATTTCCATATGCATATTCGGATCAAAAGAGCGCAAGTAAGAAAAAGAGTTGCTTGCCTCGTTCCCTTGCCATGTGCGGGTGTGCTGGAGAGGTTAAACACGCTATCACTGACAGATATGGTGACCCCTCTCGACCTCCCCATGAATCAACCAGCCGCAGGAATTCGCACTTCAAGAGTTTGTTTCCCTTTCTCGACATCTAACAGAAGGACTTTTGTTGGGAGGTAAACCTCTTGGCTCCAACTGCAAGGGAAGGCGGCTCTTAGTTAATCAGCCTCCAAGAACGGTGCTTTAAGTGAAGAATCCTGGCGCCTGTGCACTGGAGCCTGCAATCGAAGGCAATAAACAACATATACTGTGTGGCTTACAGCTCTAATTAAAACAGACTGGACTGGTGAGGGGATTCATTGTGCTGGAGGTACCAATTGCCCATTTTACCCCCTTTAAGAATAATGAAAGAAAGACCCTTCCAGCATCAAAGGTGTAGGAGATCAGTGTCCATTAATGGGAATACAAAGTGTAACTGTTTTACTATAGTTGGGATCAACTGTACAAACTAATCTGGCTAAAATACCCACACATACCGCACACTTACTGGATATTACTGAGCAACAAACTCTGGCTAAAAAAAAACACAAAGCTGCATTCACTGTGATCAAGAGGCTGTGTAATAAATGTCAAATGCTCACTGCTGTAGGACTCCTGGTACATCAAAGCACAGTGCAGAGAGATGAATCACATTCGGTTTCAGTTCATTTTTTTATTAATATGTGCTGATACAGGGTCAAACTGACCTGCAATGACGCAAACGCTTACAGGACCCCCATCCCCTTTGGCCCAGACAGCTCTCAAAGCAACGTGGGAAATCAAAACACACGGATCATTCTTTGTAAAAGAAAACAGTATGTTAAGGTCTCAACATGACCCTCTTCTCCGGTACAAAGGAATCGGCGGAGCATCGTTAAAAAGTCCATTTGATTTCAAAAAGAAAAATAAATAAATAAATGGGAAAGAAAAACACAGGAACAGGAAAACTCAAAGGAGTAGATTCTCACATGCCAGCTGGTTCTCACATGCCAGCTGGTGATGGATTTTCTGCTTTACACATAGCGTGTCTGAATGTGTCTTCCTTCATGCTCTCAAACCCACGTTACCTTACTCATTTGGTGCTGTTTGGTCCATGCGGCACGACCCACACTGTGTTTCCAATACTGCCCAAGACTGGAACAGTCCAATTGTGCGCCCCCTTGGCGTTTACCGTTACAGCCTGAGGCACAAGAAGGTTGTCCCAGTCCTGCAGGGCCACAGAACTGCAGAACCTTTGGACTTTTGAACCTGTCCGTCAAACATGACGGCTCCTCAGTGATGAGTTGGGTCAGGTATCTACCATACAGTACAGAGGCTATCCAGGCAGAAATCATCCACCCTGTGCCCACCTCTCCCAGACCCTGTGACTGACTGATTTTAGGAATGCTACCTGGATTTGAATGTTTCTTAGTGTTGAAATTTTGTTTTGAAAAGTCCAATAGTGTTCAAGCCCAGTCTCTCTCTCCAAGACAGACAAAGGTCCACAAAGGTTGATATCCCTGTTTTCCATCTACACCTGTGAAAGACAAAGGTACACCAAGTACCACTTCTTCAGCTTGAAGGGAATCCTTGCCAGATAGAGCTCTTTCACAGCAAATGTGTCAGGAAGCACCAAAGGGTCTATCTGGCCCTAAAGGGTTCTCCAGGCTAAGAGCAAAAGCTGCAGCTTCTACTGCAAAATTATCTTTGCAATGACACACTGCATCAAAAGAGCATGGATATCAGAACCTGAACATCTCTGCTGTTTTACATCATGTCTTTGGCATTCCATGGGATTTGAACCCACACCTTGGAGGTTACAGGTGGGAAGCGCTTAGCCAAAGCTCAGCCAACACCTTCCACCTTCAAGGACACTGTCCAGTAGGTGCAATCAATCAAAGCCCAGCAAGGAGTGGTGATTTTCCCGCACAGACACTCTTGATTCAGCTCCTCGATTGGACTGGAGCAGAGAAATCATCAAACTATTGTTCAGGATGACCCCTGCTTTACAGCTTTCTATGAATGCTCTGCTGGCAAGGCCCTTCAGTTTCCTGATGAACCCTAAACAACCATTTAAAGGCAAACAAGAAAAGCTTCATACACAGTCTAAGTTGTGTCAAAAACCTCCCTCGGTGCTTAATCACTTCCCTCTAACCCTCCTGTGGGCCAGTCTTGGATATGCAAACACAGTAGAGAGTTCCAGACGGAAGAGCAAATGCCCACTTTACTCCTACGAGTCCGTTTTACATGTAAACGACTAATTCCTTTGCAATCTCTATGTCTTCACTGGACTCAAAAACAAACCAACCTTGGCTCGTGTCATGAGTGTGTGTGACCTTCTGTGTGTGGGTGTGTAATCTGGTCTTGGACCAGAGGCCCTGCTAGTTATATGGGACACTGATAAAACGCCGTCAAGTGTCACATGCCGTGGATCGCTTTACCGCGCTAAACGCTCACTTGAGCCATCGGTTTCAGCCCAGACGAAAGTTCCTTGACACAAAAAGGTCTTCATCACTTGGTCCATGTCATTGTCCTACATACTTCAAAAGCTATGATATACTTTAGGTATTCTGAATATATAGTAGACACGTCAACAAGAAGACCAATAACAAAATAGTACTACTTTATTACTGTTTACAGTTCTGTATAAAAAAAAAAACCCAGAGTCAAGCCGCAGTCCTTAGCTCCCCTGTGCTTGCTCTTAGGTCTGTTGTGTGTGGCAGTATAGTAGTTCTGCATACAGTACAGTGCAGAAGTATTAGGGACCTATGCAAATTGTTTAAAGCCATTTGTATCAGCAGTGGGTTTCTTTATGCCAGCAAAAACACAAGTTAGAATAAATGCAAACAAACAAGAAATCAGTGAAAAGAATCAAAATTTCTTTTCTTCTAAAAGGTAGATGATATTTTGTGAGTTGGTTAGAAGAACATAGGTTTGACTCCAGATTTCTGCTCGATGTCTCCAGTCACTGTTTGGATTTATACAATTACATAAGCAACTCATCTAATTTAATCGAACGAAGCAAAAAGAGCCAACCCAGGTATCTGATGGAAGCTACAGGTAATACTGGGCTTCCATGAAGAAATAGGTCAGGAAATGGTTAAGCGAACATTTTGCCATACACTTTAACACCATTTACTGTATTAGTGTTATTTGTATTTATTGTAAAATAGGTGTTTTAACACTAACTTAACATTACTTCTCAGTAGTAAACAGCGTTTAAGTATCATTTTCTTAGGTGCCTAAGACTTTTGCAGTACTGAACGAGACAGGAGACTGTGCACTCTGGAGCTCCGCACCCACAGAGAGACTTGATCTCGTAGCGCCTGAGTGATCACAATCAGAGGTGGCCCGATAACCTCTGGCTCGTCTTGGTGGAGAGGGAGACTTCAAAACGAAGCATTTACTCCACTCCTCTCCTGTTATCTCTCCATCAGAGGCCGGGGAGGCTTTGGACTCCACAGAAGATAGGCCAAGAGCTTGCACTAACTTGTATCGACTTCTTCCTTCGTTTGTTATTTTGTCTCTGGCTGCTGGAAGCTCTCGAGTCAGGGCTGCAAGTCTGTGAATGGCAATGGCTCCCAAGCGGCTCAGCGGACTAGTGGCTGCATGTCAGGTTTAAAAGGAACCAAGAAGGCTTGGAGGGGGGGCAGCAGCAAGGCAGCAGACGTTTCGGAAGAGCAGGCTGATGACAACTTCACGGTGGGGTTCGGTGGAAGCTAGGGGCCATCTTAAGTTCAGATTAACTGAAATGTCTTTTCATTTCTTGACGAACAATACTAAGAATAAATGTTTTTCCTGAACAAAAGTTATGGCACTTGAGTCCCAAGGCAGTTTTAATTCATTTTTAAACGGTAAGCTTAATTACGCTTAATATCAGAGAACTCCACTGGCTGGGTGGTCTCCTCTAATTAGCCTTGTGGAAGAAATGCGGGGGAAAAGAAGAGTCCAGTCTGTTTAATCCATACATACTAATACTACTAGTACTACTACTACTAATAAATACAAGTAATACTGATAATAAACTTATACTACTACTAATAAAAAGTAATAATATAATATTTATTATTATAAATATTAGTAGTAGGATTAGTAGTATATATACAGCTTGAAATAAATATTTCATTGTTTGATGAAATTGAGTAAACTTACTTTTAATAGTAGAATTAGAATGATATGGGACCCTTTCTGTGAAAGCAGTGGGGTTCATGCTGAACATGAGTGACGTTATTGGGAGTTGCTGGGGTGGCGCCTTTAATTTTGCATTCTCAGTGGATTCGTTAAGATAATTTTGATTTGTTTCTTAACGGTGACACTCCAAATCTCCCGCTATGCATTAATGCAGTTTTATTAATTGGTTTAAGTTAGAATAAGAGCTAGAAAAAGTCAATTATAGCTACATTCCATTCATGCTGCTTTGGGCTTTTGTTAGAATGGTTCCCCTTGAACGCAGCATTCTTTTTGCCTTCAACATTGTAAGCGTTATCACTAACAGCAGATATCCATCCACAGTGTCTGGTTTTCCAGAATCTCATTCAAAAATATTTGTCTCAACATCTCAACGTCTTAGTAATTTTTTCTTTGGAAATCTGTCGTGACTCTGACCAATGGAGTTTGAAATTCAGCCAACCCATCCAGCTTTGCAGTTCACCTGTCTCCATTTCAACATGGAGCCAGGAGTGGGCTGGAATAAGGGCCTTTGTGTAATGTCTTTCAAGAAAAGAGAACCCCCTCGCTCTCTTGCATTCAAAGGGGGACGGAGACAAGCGGGGAGCGAAAAGGGAAAGAAAGACAAGAGCGAGAGAGTGAGAGAGGCGGGCGCTCAGTGGGTTGATAGGGCTAGATTATAGTTCTCTGCATTATTATGATAATCAGAGGTTGTGTTAGGGATTTCGGAGGTGGTAGGAATCCCCCCGAGCAGAGTTTAAGTCCTGCAGCGTTTTATACTGTATAATCACTATCATTAGCCCCCACACTCAGTTCTGTTATTCTGTCGGCGCGATGTAAACAAAGCTGCCAACTAATTGAAACGCCACTCCTCCCTAAATGCCATACTAATAAAGCCCTGTGAAAACGATACAGTACAAGGAGCAAAAGTAGACAGGGGAGATGGACAGAATGAGGGGAAGGACAAAAGGGAGGCAAGGAGAGAAGGAGAGAAAAGACGGTAGAGAGAGGGGAAACAGTTTATGATGATGCTTGATTAGTCACTTGATTATGAATAGTGTTTAAGGTTATTTTCGACTTTGGGGTGAGGTGTGAGGTTTCAACATGTGATGAACATACATTTAGTTGATTGCATTTTTACCAGTTCATTCATTCTTGTTAAAATGTTATTGAGTAAATGTAGCATGACTGATTTGACATTATTGTTATTCTGATAAGCCTAATACATTCACAGTACAGAATTTTAGAAGAATGACATCAACTGTTGATTTATTTCCATGTAACCAGATACGAGAAGCACTGGAGTAGAAGTGGGAAAGTATGGTTTCCATACAGGAAAAATGAAAAGTTCTGAACATTAAAGTGGAATTCTCAAAATGTCTGCATAAGCAAAGCCTTTCAGAGTCCATTGTAGAGATCCTTACCCAACTCAGATTTTTATTTTTTTTTATAGTGGTGATGAATGGAACCAAATGTCATAAAGGTGACATCACAAATATAGTCATTTTATTTAGTATAGAAACCCACTTTACAGGTCTTCTGGGCTTTCATATTTAATGTTGATAATGACAGAATACACGGTTTATTTGAACACTCTGCCTCACAGCACCCTGGATGTACCTCTACGCCATTAATTTCCTTTAAAAATACATTTTTATGCTGCTTTTAGAGAGGTGAAACACTGCTACCACAACTATGCTGACTTCTAGATTTCCCATCAAACGTAACTAATGTAAGTACACAGAAATAAAAAAAAAATCGGTGGAGTTTGCCTTTAACCATTTTAAAGAGCAACAACACCCTCCTAGTTGCAGATGCTTCATTTGAAAAATGCTCAGGAAGTAAGAGGTACACTTCGGAGCATTTGGGAGAGAAATAAGGTGGGCACTATGGTGCAAAAAAAAAAAAAAGTGATACCACTCTGTCTCTGTCCCCTTCACTGTGTCCCAATGTAGCTTGGTGACTTGATATCCAAAAAGCTGGGGAAATCAACATATAAATGTCTGATCTAATAGTCTCAACACACGCACACAAAAACAGAGTATGAATCAGAGGAAAGGATGGAATAGTTGTAATTATCTGCACATATAAACATCTGAACTCATCCTATGTTTGAGAAGCGTAAAATGAAGGCCAGGGTGGGAAAAGTGTTAACAACACTGGAAACCCCATAGACAGGCTAGCAGAAGTTAGCTTTACTGCATCAATGGTTCTGGGTGTACAAGTAGGTTAAAAAACATTCCATTGTCCTGTTTTGCCCCCCAAATTTCCCATGATTGGCTGTTGCAGTTTTTCAAACGACTAATCGTCACCTACTGGTAGACCAGTGATAATAACCAGGTCATCTTACAACTATGTTCTTTTGTCTATGCCACCACTGGGTGTAAACTGGTTGACTGATTTATTGATTTGTTGAACTGACCACAATAATGACAGATTGAAAAAAGTGTTAACATTTCAGCAAGACTGATGTCATTTATTATTACAAAGCAATACATTTCAGTTTTAATGAAAAAAAAAATGGCTTTAGGGTGTAATAACTTGCTTTCGTTTTTTGTTCCCTGTACCTTTTGGAGCACCTAACAAAGTGTCTACAGTGGAACATAAAGCATTGCCAGCAAGAGAGATAGGGGCAGAGAGAGAGAGAGAGCTAGAGAGGACGCAGAGAGACACGCAGTGTGACGCACATTGGCCGTCCCAAGGGTCGCAGGAGGCGGTAAAGAGTCTCTCCCCAGGGCAGAGAGAGAGAAAGAGAGGGAGAGAGAGAGAAAGAGAGAGAGTGTTTGCTACAGCAGGTGTGGAGAGGACCAAGAATGTGTCGTGAGCGGACATCCTTCAGCGACACTCTTTTGCTGCGACTTTACCATAAGGGTACATTCAAATGGTCACACTTTGCTGACCAGTCAAAGCCTAGACGAGACAGTACACCGGCCACTTCTGCGATAAAAGCAAAGAAAGCAAATGTGCAGGTCACACACACGTGCAAGTACACACATATACACAGAACAGACATTAATACGCCCATGCCCTGTATTGCACACACGTCCCCTAAGAAGACTCTGAGAAGCTGAAGAGACAGAGGGAGAGAGAGTGAAAGGCGATGCTGTGACTGAATGATGGCATGTTGAAGATGCATCACCATCTTCCTCTCTATTTATGAGTGGAAGGCAGGTGTCTGTGCCCCGCTGCTTCAAACAGAGCTCCAAACACAGCCCTGCCTCAACACTGCTCTTATATTGATGCCCTCTGTTCCCCAGACTGCCATGAAACATGCATATTCTCTCTCTGTCTCGCTCCGGTTTGGGCGAGCAGACGGCCGAGCGGAATACCCAAACATGAATAAACAAATAAGCAAATAAATAATCAACATATAAATATCCAGAAATAAATCAGCTGATCAAAGGCTGTTATATCGCACATTAAACGAGACGGAGGTTTATGGGTAACCATCCATGCACAAGTCCAGAATCTGAAAGGAAGTCTGTCTTGTAGCACTGGAGACTCAAAACAGAAGTAACCACAAGAGCAACACTTCTAGCCATTCTCTCAATACTACAATGCGACTCAGTGCTCAAAGGTTGACTTGCCTTTCTCTTTCTTCTTTGTTTTCTATGTTTCAGTTCCGTGAAACTATGACCCTGCCCCCGTAGCACACATGTTAACATCATGTGCAAATAAGTAGACACCTATACTAACATCTGCCCATGTTCACTGGTGCAGAAGAGTAATTAAGTCATCAAGGGAACAGCACACCCCAACGCCTGATTCCAGCTCAGAGCGCACACCTGCCTAACAAACACTGTGTTCAAAAACACCTTGTAAACTCATGACAGCCTTATACACAACAAGGAGCTCTCAAACAGCCAACAGAGTCCTTAATGCAAGAGGTGATCTCAGGCATATAATCCGAGTTTACAAGTTGCAATGAATTACCAGCCTGAACGTCCTCAGCTGACCCCCGAAGGCTCAGTCACCTCCTAGTTAAGACTTGGTGACGTGATTGTGTTTTCTGACAAGTTGATGAGGAACCTGATCAGGCCATCTAATGGTCCCAGTTTCCATGGCAATGACAGTTTTCCCAACACCTCTTGACGAAGGCATGGAGACGGGAGTTAATATAGTGTTCTCTTTTATATATATTCCTTTTTTTCATGTCCGGGGTCCAGCTATCCTGCCAAAAATAGCCTCTGAAGTACAAGCACATACACACTGTTTGAGTACACATACACACACCCACACATTCTCTCAATACTACATTACTCCATTTCTGTTTCTTTGTTTTCTATAGATTTTGATTCAGTAAAAATGTGAAACCCCCCTCCCCCAAGTGCACTCAAACATTCTCACGCACATCATAACTTGACACACTCAGAAAGAACACTGAGAAAAGGTCCCACTCGTGAAATGATTCTTATTTGACTTGTGTCCCATCTCAAAAGATATATATTCATATATATATTTCTGTCCTAAGTAGCTGAAAATCTAGTCACCTGATATCTATTACATCAGTCTAACAAGACACAACCAGTACTACATTATGGCTGCTGTCGATAAACCCACGATTCACCAGCACCCCACCCAACCCCGAGGCACGTGCGTGTCCCCACCCGTCCCACCCACCCTCACTGCCATGAAATGGTCCAGGAATGTAAGAGGTCAGAGGTCTAACAACATGGAATGGGTTATAATACATAAAATTGTGCCAGGGTCAGCTCTTTGCTTATGCAAAAAACTTCCTTCCTCTCTCTCTCTCCCTCTTTCTCTCTCTCTCTCGCTCTCTCTCTCTCTCTTTCTCTCTCCCTCCCCTCCCTCTCTGTCCACACTTTTCCCAATTATGATGCTGAGGTGGCCAAGAGCCTGAGAGAGTGAAGTAAAGAGTGAGAGAGAGGCTGTGTCATTCAGGTCACAAATTCCCAAACATTTCACTTTATTTCTTTTTTTGTTTGTTTCTTTTCCACTCGTTTGGATTCTTTTGTTGTCGTGGTACAAGAAATCAGTTCCCATTGTAGTTGTTGATACTCTTTTGTTGCTTTTTGCTTCTATTTACACTATAGGATTGGTGTTAGAACTTGCTTGTGTGTGTTCGTGTGTGTATGTGTGTGTGTATATATGTACAGGCTTTGGGCTTGGAGAACGTTGAAGGTTCGCTTAAAAAAAAACCCAACCAAACAAACAAAAAACTTTTTAGGAGTTCTCCAAGCCCTTGAGTGGCAGGGGAGACACCCACTGTCCACTTTAAAAACTTCCGGTCTCCTCTCTGCCAACCTCCTGCGCACTGCAAGGTCTGAAAAAAAAAATGCGAAAAGCCTTCATCCGTCTCACTCCAGAGTCCCTTGGATAAGGTAGCTATGGCTAGCTAGTTAGCTTGACGCCTGTGCCAAGTCTCAGTGGTAGTTCTGTACATGAGAGTCCTTTCAGAGAGAGAAAGAGTGAGAGAGAGAAAGAGAGAGAGAGAGAGAGAGAGAAAGAGAAAGAGAGAGAGAGAGAGAAAGGGTGTGAGGGGGAATAAAAGGCAACTCCATAGAGGCAGCTTCCAGCTACCTGCTTCTGAATAATAGTCCTTGTTCCTTTTTCATGGGCGCATGTTGTTCATGGTCTGATGTTCAGTATCAAGCACTTATGTGAGTATGAGTGTGTGTGTGTGTGTGTGTGTATGTATGTGTGTGTACATGTGTGTTCCAGTTTGTGTTCTGGCTCAAAAACGGTATTTTTGGCAACAGTGAAGAGCTTTCAGACAGAGTGCTTTCTTTTCACGCTGCAGCAGAACGGCAATACCCCCTCTTCTCCTCGTATAACAGCTCTCAGCAAATAATGAGGGGGAGAGAAAGGTAGAGGAAAGGAAACAGGAAGGGATTAGAAAGAAAAAAGAAGGTAGAAAAACATACAGGTATCATAAACTTAATTCAAAGTCGGGGTAGTTGAAAATATCCTCAGTTGCTGAGGGAGACTTGGATGGCAGGGGAGTCAATTGAGGCTGTGTGCATGTGTGTGTGTGTGTGTGTGCATGTATATGTGTGCTGCAGAGGAGAAAGTAGGTCCATTGCTGAGCTGCCTACGTCCTGCTGCCACGGAGACCAAGCAACCTCTCTAAAGCGTCTCTGTTAACACCTTCCCTGACCTCTTTGAAAGAACCAAAGGGAAAAAAAACATGACTGGAGGCAGGGTCGCGAGAGAGGTGTTGGTGAGGGTACGGAAAGCATCGTCCCTCGCTGCGTTCACTTGTTCTTCCTCCTTTTCTTTTATCCCTCTTCCCATGCCGGAATGTCCTGTCCGTCACAGGCTGGTGACCAGCTGCATCTGTCCATCACCCTCCGCTCCAAGGTTAGCCGGGGGCTCGGGGGCCGGGTGGGCATCGCCACTGGGTCTCCTGGTAGCCGCTGGCTGGTAGAAGGTTTGCATGGGCGCCCCGCGGGAGCCCAGGGCAGGACGTCCCGAGCTGTAGTAGAGCTCCTGGGGTGGCTGGGCCGAGCGGGGCACCACCTCCAGGGGCTCGGGGCTGCTGTCTGGGTAAGGTGGTGAGTCACGCAGGTTGGTGATGCTGGTGTAGAGCGAGTCCCGGGCAGGCGATTCTGGGGCTCCCCTGTGCCCACTGTGGCCACTGTGGCCACTGTGGCCCAGGCTCTCGGCTGTGTAGCTCTCGCTCTCCTCCGGATCGCTCTGGTACAGCACGGACTGGGCGCGGCACTGCTGGAGCAGCAGCGGCTCTTCCAGTGCCTTGTAGAGCAACTCCACGTCTTGCGGTGTCCGCTGCCCGTGGCCGTCCCGCTGTGGAAAGTCTTCATCCTCCTCTTGGCCTGGTACTAGCTTGGCCATGCCCCTTTCGGTGTGGGCGTGGCCATGTCCTCGCACCAGGCTGCCGCAAGGCCTGTCCCCGCCCCCAGCTCCGACTCCACCCCCTCTCAGGTTGTTGTGCACCAGCTCAGAGATGATCATCTTCTCCAAGGCGGCGGCATCCGACAGGTTGCGCCGGATTCCGCCCAGAGTCTCCGCACCGCGTGGGTTCAGAAGGGGAGGGGGGCTTTCTCCGCCCCCCAGGAAGTCACAGCTGCCGCCACCCGGGCCGCCTGGACCAACTGGGCCACTGCGCAGGGAATAGCTATTGTTGAAGTTTCCGTTCAGTGGAAGAGTCTCCATGCCTCCATGGTCCCGGTTCCTAGACAGGGTGCTTTCTGAGTGCCGGGGAGAAAAGGAGGGAAGAAGGGAGGGAAGGGAGGAAGAAGGGAGGGAAGGGAGGAAGGAGGGAGGGTGGAGTGAACACTTCATTACCTTTTTTAATCAAGACGGAGATTCACAGCAAGAGAATCTGGGATTAAATCAATAACGGGGGAAAGAAGCTTCCACCACATGAAAGACAAAATTGTTATTATCAGAGAGTGGAAATGTGTACGTAGACACAGGAGGCTTCATTGCACATGCGAACAGATCAGCACTGAGGTATAATTAGCCAGGAAGATACAGTCCTTTTGGATAGAAAAATACGAAAGAGAAAAGGTCTTACTTGGGTCACGGAAGGTTCCTACGGGGCAGAGAGAAAGAGAGAAAGAGAGGGAATTATTAAGAATTCAATTCTCAAAACAGTCTACACTACTCTGCTAGGTCACAATTCATTTCTAACACCAACACCATAAGAAGTGTTGCCAAGCAGCTCCTGGTATTCCTTGTGATGTCATATATTAAGATTAATCCTGATATCACAACTGGATTACAGTGGCTAACTCTAAAAGCAAATACTAATACTGTAAAAGGAAAAACGAATAAGAATACCATCCTCTATACAGCCTTCGTTTTTCTGCAAGGCCTCGGTATTAAATCCAATTCAGTTCTAACACCAGCATCATAAAGAAACATGCCAAGCAAGTAAAGAACAGTACTATTATTGTCAAATTTAAAACATCCGCACATAACAAAGCATGAGTCCATAACTACAATTATTCAGTTTTGACCCTTCCAATCAAACAGATAATCACATTAATGTAGAAAACAGAAACCTGGCTGTAGAATCAACTGGAGGCTTATGATACATACTAGCATGTTTCTCCCTTTTATAGGATGTTATTTGAATATTTCAGCCCCACTGAACTACTGCTTTGGGTATGAATACATAAAAAACAAATACATTTTGCCAAATGTCAAATGCAGATTTATATGAAATACAATTCAACAATTATTCCAAGCATTGGCAAATCTCTTCTATACCACACTAAATTAACCTGCCTTCAAGGCCAAGAAATGGACATCAAGCCACCTGCTGTTAATGCTAATCACAGCCTCAAATGCTCCGCCTACTTAATGACCATTTGACGTAGATTGTATTGAAAAGGCCAGCACACACAGGTTATTCTCTGCTGTTGTGCAGCATCCAAAAATTTTAAATCACTGTTTTCCATGAAAGTGGACACACCTCTCCAGATATTTTGTCCAACCATTAATAAGAAGGTTATGAAGTGGTGGATATCAGTACATAACAGTAGTGCCTGACCACTGGACAGAGAGAGCAGACATATTTAGGAGAACTAATCAAGGTACATATAAAACTGAAGTGATGGGAGGATACTGTTGCGAGGAAAGTCTCCCATTACCGGCGCCCCCCATGGTCACCTCGCCCGTCCCATGACTCTCATCCATTAGAGGGCGGTAGAAATGAGTGTATGTTTAGAAAGTGCTGCGATTCTCCTCTGACAGTGATCCATAATTTATAGAGCTCCTCATAAAGCCTCAGTGATGATTATTTCACCGCGCGCGGTGCTGCGGTTTCCTTTGAACTTGTCGCCGTATATCGAGCACGAGATGCTCTTGCACACAACGGGTGGGTGCAGCTTTTAAATTTTAATGCAGAGTAAGACTTTAATCAACGCTCATCGGAGAGAGGGAGAGAGACAGAGAGAGAGTGAGAGAGAGAGAGAGAGAGAGAGAGGGATTAATTAGACATTCTAACGACGCTCCCCCCCTGCCTCCTCTGTGTGAGAATTCTAAAAATGTGCCGCCGGCCGCGGGGTGGGAATCCAGTTGACCGCCAGCCTGACGCATTACGAAGCACGAGAGAGAACTTCGTAAAATATTCAGCAGAGACGCTGTCTTAAATTTCACCCCTCTGACACAGA
>JBBJLS010000140.1:2397960-2400460 GCA_037577275.1 Bryconaethiops microstoma | reverse complement strand
CAGTGATACTGAGTGCTGTGGAATTCACTGCAAAGGCAAGTTATGATCAGTAAAATATAGAAATACTTACGATTCCAAACCATTTCAGAGCCGTTATTAAAGCTGAAGCAAATTTCTGACCCTGACGACCATGTTATGGTCTTTGGAAAAAAAAAAGAAGCCAATTTCTCACTAAAGTGTGTATTCAGACGACTTTCAAGAACTGATCTGGAGAAACTCGTGGAGAAACAGACATTAAAGTAAATGGGGAAGATATTTAAAACATCTTGAAATTCATGTAATTATTTCAGAGATGCAATTTTTACTCAAAATTGGAAACTGTTTGATAAATTATCTCATATAATAATTTATAATGTAAAAACTTGGATTAAAAAGTTTTGTTTTTTTTTTGGCCACCACAGTATGAGTGTATAAAATAAGATTGTATTTTTTTGCTTTCAATAATCCAACATAAAAATCACATAAACAGAGATTACAGGGCTAAATGTTATAACTTCTCCAGATAGATATTGGTAATGCATCAGCTGGGTGTTTTGCCTGTAAATTATGCTTCCAACTTTGTGTACCTCAGTGACAAGTAAATTCACACAAGAAATGACAGGTTCTATAACCAGAGAGCTTATCGTTTAAAGGCTGTACTTGAGATTCTGTCAAAGTAACATACAGAATAAGTAGCAGGGCTTCAGCTTGCAACCTAGGTTTGAAGGTTCAAACTAAAAAAACTAACTATTATGTATTAATGTATTATTAATATGACAACTATCTCAAAAAACTTGTAAAACACTGTTGAGGTTGTATCTGAACTACACAATTTTATTGATTCTTGTTGAACGTATTTCGTAATGCGGTCTATAAAGGGTTGTTTAAGCAGTTTCCTCCAGCTTTTTGATTCTGACTTTCATTTAATCACCAGGTCGAATGTTCAAGGTTTCTTCTGGTTTACTGGCTACCTATGTTAGCAACTTCAGCTACTTTGAACATTGCATTGGCCAAGTTTGTTAACTGATTCCAGACATGATGAACTACGTGATGTTGAAAAAATGATTCCATTAAATGTAAAAGTAAACCAAGCTTGATGTTTACATATTGTTACACTACATGCCCTTTAGACAGTTGGCAATTTAGATTTCAGCTAAATATTTTACACAACTGGAGTCAACAAAAAATGACTATAATTTAATTCTACTCAAAAAAAGTACAGAGACAAAGTACTCAAGTACTGTAACGAGAGTAATTGTAGTTCCGTTACTCTTCACCTCTGGTAATGAGTAGACTCTCTTTCTCTTTCTATTTTGTAGATTAAGATATCTCTCTCTCATTCTCTCTCACTCTCTCTCTCCTAGCTTGATTAAAGTCCCCGGAAAGTGGCAATCTGTGCATGGCGTCGAGGCTGCTCCCGTCACTCTCCTCAATTAGAGTAATTACCCCCTGTTCGCTCGGCCTCTAATCAGTTCATTAAAAACAAAATGGATGGAATTAGCATAAAGAGAGGCGGCTGATTTAGCTGCTAGCCCCTCGTTCTCCCAGCAACACTGATCCCAGTGCCTCTGATGATGATGATCATCATCATCATCATCATCAACATCATCAAGAGCACACTGACGATACACTACACTCATATTACCATCCGCCTTAGCTATGGCTAATGGCCTTCAATGGGAATAATCAAAGTAATACACATGCCATCTCTCTCTCCCTCTCTTTCTCTCACTCTCTCGCTTTGTAGTTTGAAAACTCTCTCTTTCTCTCTCTCTCTCTCTCTCTCTCTCTCTCTCTCTCTCCTCTCTCTTGCCGACAGACATTATAATAGGAAGAAGGGTGGAAAAGACTGATGGAGTTTTTTATGCTCCTTTACTTAACATACAGGGATGCTCCAGCATTTAATCAAATGTTGGAAAACAATATGTAGCTTTACAGGATGATAAGAAGACAGGCTTTAGAAGCATTAGAATATTATAGGACCCTGGACAGACATTATGCCCCGTGAGGCACTTAAAAGGAATGTTTTGCTTATTAAGCTATTCATTAATTATTGATAGCTAAAGACTGCATCAAATTTATTTATCCAGAAGACTGTGGTCCTAGCTTTGCTTCTTTAGTTTAGAACTGGAGCTGTGAGACTAACATTGCTAACAAGTATACTCAATACTCGCAGTAGTCTTTTTCATAAATACATGCCCCAAATGCCTGCTAACCCACTCTTCATTAAGGTTGGTACAGACTTGTAGATGTAGTTTAGGACAAAGTATGACTTACGGTGAGCTACAAAAAAAGAACAAAACTTGGTACAGCTGAACACTGTAGGCTGCCTTTTTAGCCAACAGGGTCTGTTTTTGCCTGTTAAACTGTCTAATCTTTTGCATATAAGTAGATTAAATTAAAGAACTAGGACAGGCTGCAAAGTGCCTAAAGATATAAGGTGTCTTGATAAAGGAGTTCCAACCACTCAGCATTCAGCACCACCAGTATACTGATCACCGCCTGATCATCTGGAATCATC
>JBBJLS010000140.1:2387667-2397858 GCA_037577275.1 Bryconaethiops microstoma | reverse complement strand
GCATTCAGCACCACCAGTATACTGATCACCGCCTGATCATCTGGAATCATCTGCACCTGTTTCTTCACTGATTCAGGACTTAAGTTAGTGCTTTGTTATGTTTGAATGATTCATACATAGTCTATAGATTTTTGCACAGTACTGTATATAATTGTTTTTGCACAGTACTGTGATGCTGCAAAAATTAAAACATTTGCATACATCCAGAGTTTAGTCCTTTGAAACTGAAGGAATATGGTGTGTTCCAGTCTGGATGGCATTTTAAATGAGATAGCCAACCAGAACAGAGCCCATTTATATTATTTTATAAAGACAGTATCAATAGACAGTATCAGTATCAGGGATTAAAGGGAGATTGGAAAATGAATGCGAAAATATGAATCACGACTGCTTGAACAAATGTAAGATATGCAAATGTAGGATATGGGCCTTCAATAATAATCATATATATATATGTGTGTATATATATATAAGGATTATTCAATGAACAGCACAATATCATAATAACTAGGATGACTGCACTTTTCTTCACTTGTACCGCCAAAAGTCATTTTCCATTGGCATTGAATAAAGTTCTGATGGTCAGAACTTTAAAAACAGATTCATTCCTTAATGCAGATTTGATCTTGGGGTCAATGGTGCAATTGTTAACATATATATTCTTAATATTTAGCAGAATATTGAATATTTTCTAGAAAGTTTGTTTTTCATCTTTATCTGTAAAATGACCATTGGCTAAGAGAAAAATGGCCTCACATAAAGGAGCTACCTGTCAGGCCTGGCAGGTCTGGGCAGGATTATGGTTGGCGGCCACTAGAGGCCGTCCTATGTTGTGGTTTTTGGTCTTGTGTCTTTTATTTTGATATCCTGAGTACACCGGGTTTGAGTTTGGTCTGAGTTATGAATTTCAGCTGCCGGTGTACTCAGGAGTAAGTGTGTTTGGTGATTGGTTTTTGAGTTAGAGATTTTGGATTTAAGTTCGTTGTGGACCGACCAGGGTGGTCGGTCAACCGTCGCCCTGGCTCTTCAGAGAGCGTTATCCTTCTGTCTCCTTTAAAGCTTGTATCTTGTTTCAGGTCCTCAAACCTGTTTTTTGTTTCATTTTTTCAACTCAATAAAAGAACTTAAATCATGGGCGTCTGCATACGCGCCTGCCATCATTGGGGAGAGAGAGGGAATCGTGACTCTAATATTAATTAAAATAATAAAAAGCTTTCAATGAAAAGTATTGATCTATATGATGTGGTGGCCCGAAAAAGAGAGGACAGTAAGGGATCACAGAGAAATGGAGGGAGGCAGGGACTGAGGGAGGGAAAGAGAGAGTCTCACCGCGGTTGAGTGTAGGAGTGCTGTTGATGTCTGCTGCCATGAAGGAGGACTCAGTCTGTTTCCTCACCGTGTCATTCCACATGCGACGAATTCGGCTCTGAACAGCACACATACACACACACACACACACAGACACACACAAAATCATTACTATCATTATTTGTCATGAATGCATGCATAGGTGCATCTCTCCCAGATGGTTGTCATGTTTCCTGCTGCTCCAGAGTCTAATGGTATTTTACTCATTCCAGTCCACACCTGGCATTAATGCGTGATGGTTTTAGGTTTGTATGTGGCCTACTATGGAAACCCAGACTATGAACTGTTCTTGTGCTGATTTTAGCCACAGGCAGGTTAGAAGGCACTGCGCACCCCAGCACATTGTGTTCCTGTTCTGTGCGTTTGTGGTCCTACCACTTCACAGCAAAGCTGTTGTTGCTCTGAGGCATTAACAACACTTACAGATGACCAGAGCAGCACTAAGTAATTGTTGGAAAGGTGGCATCGCATACTGGAGGTCACTGGGCTGTTCAGAATTTCCCTTTACATTGCCTTTGTTTTTCTATGGAGAGTTCATGGCAGCTGTTATTAAAGTCGACCCCAACTAATGGGGGTGTGGCATTTTTTGACCCACCCTCGTACTGCATAAAAGCAAGTGTGTGTTCGTGTGTACCTGTCTGTGTGCAGCTGCATGGCGTGATTGGCTGCTGGTGTAGTAGCGGTTGTTAGCTCTGATGGCGGAGTTTTTCAGAGAGCCGTGTGAGCTGGAGCTGGAGGAGCGACCGCAGCAGTATGAGTGACGCAGACACTTACTGTACTCCTTATGGACCTGAAAACACACACACACACACACACACACACACACACACACACACACACACACACACACACACACACAATTAATTTAATTAACTACACCCTTGTTTTAGCCAGATTAGCAGATTAGTTTTACAAGAAGAGGCTGTGTAATGTAATGTAATGTAATGTGTGGGATTCAGTTGGTCGATTGGTATAGGATAAGGTATCTATGTAATTTTTCCCCAATTCCCACAGACAGCTCAGACAGAAAGGTCATAGCCCAGATGTTCATATCAGCCTTATGCCACAGGACACGCTCAATAACACTAACGACACGCTACACAGCGGTGTCTATTTGCAGCTTTTGTTATTGACTGCTATTACTGAGGGAGTTCCAGATTCAGCAAATTACATAAGACCATTCACTCCATAATTATTACTGTCAGACTGTATAAACTACACACACTGCAGATTCACAGTGGATTAAAATTAATTACAAAATTACCACGTTCAGACTGTAAAAACTACAAGCACAACAGATTCATACTAGATTCAAATTAATTGCAATATTATTACAAAATGATTACATTCGGAGTGTAAAACTAGACACATTGCAGATTCATACTATATTAAAATCACTCCATTATTATTATTATTATTGTCAGGCAATTTAAACTAGACACACTGCAGATTCATACCGTAGAAAAATCACTACATTATTATTACTGTCAGACAGTATAATCTAAACACACTGAGGATTCATGCTGTATTAAAAACGCTCCATAATTATTACTGTCAAGATTATAAAAAACTAAACACACTGGAGATACATACTGAATGAAAAGAACTCTGCGATTATTACTGTTTGACTGTAAAAACTAAACACTGCACATTTATTCTGGAGTAAAATTACTCCACTATTGTCCGGTAGTGAAAACTACTGTCAGGGAGTGAAAACATACAGACACTGCAGATTCATGCTGTATTAAAATCACTCCCTAATTACTACCGTCAAGACTGTAAAAAACGACATATATTGCAGATTCATACTGGATTCAAATCACTATACAATTATTGTAATTATAATAAATATATTTTAAACCTTTACTAATAATGAACTAATTTTAATGTATTTAATTTTAATCCATTTAATACTGACTAAAACTATTCTTAGAAATACATACATAGAAATGTAAGGCCAGTGAATCTGGATATCCATAACATCCATATGCAACCGATACAACACGCCTAGACACACACACACACACACACACACCTTCTTCTGCAGGGCACAGTGGAATATGAAGATGAACATGCCCTGGAAGGCGTTGAATGTGGTGAAGAGATAGGCCATGGTGACCGTCTTCTCATTGATGAAGAGAAGGCCGAAGGCCCAGGTGAGCCCCAGGAGGAAGAGCAGGGTGATGGCCCCCAGGGCCCAGGACCTGAAAGAGAACAGGCAGACAGGATGGCCAGTGGTCAGAAAAACTAGACATGAACCCACTGACTATATAAATAAAGATCAGAGCTGAATGTCCCTGTGTCAGATCCCATGGGTACAAGCATGAATAAATCAATTATTAAATCAATAATTTGGTAAATGACATATATTTATATATATAACTTTATGTATATACATAAACATTTAATGATGCAATGTTTGCTTCCAGGATGTATTTACTCTATTTCCCTTACAGGAACTGGTGAAGATCTCCAAACCCCATAGACCTAATAAATCTATAAAATTTAGTTTATGTTTTTACATATTGTACAGTACTGTGCAAAATCTGATTCATGCATTTTTTTCTCAGTGTGTGATAAAGTGTCTTTCTGCTAACAAAGTTAATATTATTTATAATTCACTAACAAAGTTACAGAGTAAATGCAAACAAAGAAAGCGGTAAAAAGTATCAAGATTTCTTTTCGTTGTATAAATGTAGTTGATATGTTGTGAGCTGGTGAGGAGAACACAGGTTCGGTTCCAGATTCCTCCTCGGTTCCTCCAGCCGTTGTTTGGATCTGTGAAAGTACATCAGCAGCTCCTGATTTAATTTAATGAAGGACCGACTGAGTCAAACCAGGTTTCTGATGGGAACTATAATATGTGGACTTCTATAAAGAACTCACTGAGAGACTGAACATAAAATCACCATTTACTGTGTAATGTAATTTGTATATTCTTTTAGTTTTATTTAGTATATTTAGTAATATTATTGTGTTATAATCCACTGTTCATCTAAACAGTTTTTAAATATTATTTTTGCATGACTTTTTGCCCAGTACCATATATTTCCTTGATATATTACTGTTTCTCTCACCTGATGTTGTCCAGGCGGCTGGAGTCGGGTTTTAGGGCAGAAGAGTTGCAGACCATCTTATGTAGGGTGACCATCAAGAACACCAGGTTCAGCTGGAGGTCAGAAGGCAGGTATTAGTCCCGAGGCACACATTCCAGCAAGGCTATCACAGATGCAGTGTGCTGTGTAATGCATCGTTTTCTCCAGTGTAGGGCATGCAATACTGTTCCTGTCAAAAAACTATATGAGGGATTATGAGGTGCTGTGACATATTTGCATTTATTTCTTGCACCTCTTTTTCAGTTCACCAAAAAAGTCCACTCAGCATCCACCTTTTTTTTTTCCTCGCTCGCACAAAACGTACTGAAATACAACAGAAGCAAGAGCTCGGTTCCAGAGAAACAAATGAGTGTGCGTTTGAACTTTTTTTTTGAGCGCTTTTCAGGAAATGAGAGTAACCCGCTGTCAAAATGGTGGTGAAGGCAAGAGGGAGAAAACAATACCATGATAATGAAGGACACAGGGCCAATGAAGCTCCACACAAAGTAGTTATCCACCCGCAGCCAGCACCTAAACACACACACACACACAAAGACAAACAACAAAACATCATCTACTGCTCTATCATCAATCATACAGCAACAGCAGCCATAACCTAGCGTGCCATACGCTGCTAATTAATCACAGCCAACAACACATTTATTGCTTCTGAAAAGAAGAGGATTTCATCGATCATTAAAGCACTCCAAAAGTCACCCAGTTATCTTAAAGCATTATTGCTGCCACGGACGATATTATGTTTTTATCGTATCTTTCTTTGCCCGAAAAAAAGACAAAAAAAAAAAAAGCAATAAAGAACTAATAAAAGCGGCGCTGATCGTTAAGCTCCGTTTTTAATCATTAGCGGACTGGAGTCAGCATCTAATTTTCTGCACAGTAGTCAACACTATGCAGCTGTGCCGTGTTTTAAAATAAATACATGCATGCACAAACACACACACACACGCCCACAAGAAAACACATTAATTAAGAATTTTTTTCAGCTTAACTTGTCTAACTCATTCACAGAATGACCCTGGAACCATTACAAGAAGAAAATAATGAAGAATGCAACATAGCTGGCATGCTTTTTCATAACGAAAACTTCATCCCACCAGAAATAGCCAGGAAAAGAAACCACTTAGCCCTATACTGTACTGATATTGGCAATAAATCAGGCATATTTCCCCAGCGAACGGTGAGGATGAACTGTGCAGATCTTCTTTCTTTTTTTTTCTGAGGGACGTCCCGTGGAAGGGCCTTTAAAATGACTTCGCGATCGCTTAACAAGGCTAAACACTTTCCAGAGGGGGTGTCGTGCCCTCTGCCTAGAGGGGTGTAAATGGGCCACTTCACACGTACGCTTTCCTGGTCCCATAGCTGCGGTAGTCGATGGCCGCTGAGATGCCCACCACCAGCGCGGGGAAGCAGTAGCCGCACAGGTAGTAGTACTTTTTCCTGGAATATTCACTCTCAAACACCTCCACCAGCATCAGGTACAGCTGGACGCCCTCCAGGCACAGCCAGGAGAAAGCCGCCAGGAAGAAGAAGTGAAGCAGACCAGCGAAGATGGGGCACGCAATCTAGAGAAAGAGAGAGAGAGAGAGAGAGAGAGAGAGAGAGCACAGTTACATGCAATTAGATTAACTTGCAGTTCGACAAATCAGATTTATCATAATGGCTGCTTCATTGTCACAGTCGGAATCCATGCACAAGATATGCCAGATCATTACACTGTATCTAGAATTTGGCCATTTTATCGGAAACACCATTGTATAGGTGCATTTTGTAGGTTGACACCATTAGATTCATGAATTGCTTCGTGAAGAGAGGGAGAGAGAGAGAGAGAGAGAGATGGGAGGGGAGAGAAACAGAGAGATAGGACATGCCAGATCATTGCACTGTACCTAAACTTTGGTCAGTTTATCAGAAACACTACCACATGTGTATTTTGTAGGTTGACCCTAATGTATTTAGCAATGGTTTATTAATGGTTATTAATTAGATCATAAACATTCTAAAAATGCGACATCAGTATAGATGAAGGTGGGCCCACTATTTGGCAAGCAAAAATGCGTGTGTTATTAACTGCTTATTAACACAATTCATAAACACACTGAAAACACCCTTTGTTTATTATATACAATACATTATCTGTCTCGCAGTTGCTAAAATTTGCACAATTATTATTTATTGCTATCTACCTTTATTCTGCATTTTTGTAGACCTAAAGACTAAACTGCTAGAACACAGTATCTGTTATAATAATGTATTATTAAAACGTTGATTGCACTAAATGTTGTCTTATCCTGTTGTTTTGTTGCTCTTGTGTCTTTCTTTTACTCTCTTGCTCTCTTTACTCTCTGTGTATTTGTCCTGCCTGCACTTCTGTCTTGCAGTGTTTCTGTTTTTGTTCTCTGTGTTGGTCCTGGAAGAATGTTGTTTCATTTCACTGTATACTGTGTGTATGTGCCTGCAATGACAATAAACCTACTTGACCTGATTAATGATTTTAAAGAGTTTGTGACCTAATGAATAACCAATAACCATTTAAAACCTCAAACCCATTACATTGGCAGTCTTGTTGAAAACTGTACCCACAGTTTCTCCTCCTCTGCCCTGTCATCTCTTGATGCCCAGTTTGTGCCGGTCATCCTCTAGCCCTTCATCAGTGGTCAGTTTCTGACCATAAGGCTATTCATATTTTTTAGTGGGCCATTGTAAAACCCCAACAATATTCCTCTACCTCAAACCAGCTCCACACACACCACCAACTCCACACACACTAACATGTCATTGTCACCGCTGTGCTGAGAATGATCCACCACTCTAATAGTATCTGGTAAACAACAGTTCTGTGATCAAAAACGCTTTGGCAACACTGTGACTAAGTACAGGAACGCCAGAAAGAGAGAGAGAGAAGGGGGGGAGAGAGACAGACAGAAGAGGATTAACATGTATAAAATGATGTAAGGCCTCATCATTTGTTTAAAGGATTACAAGACAATCGGATACGAGGCAATCAAGTCACTCCATTAAGACGCTGCAAGTACAAACACAGCTCACAGTTGGGGGCCTGACAGCTCGACTCGAGGAAAGATGGAGTTCGAGACTGATACAAAATGATCAGATGTGCTAGACAGACAACCCTGAGAACCACTGCAACATAATGTACCTTGTGCTATCTTGAGTATACTGGGTCACATTACAGTTGTCGATAATACATTACATGTTCAATTGTGATTATGAATAAAACACCATATGTTACATTTTGACTGTGGATAATACACTACACATTCATTTAAACAGTGGATAATATATGTTAAAATATAGTATATTATATTTTATAATACAGGACATGCTAAATCTTCACTGTGGATAAAACACTACATTTTGACTTAATAATATGCTAAATGTCAAATTTTGACTGTGTATATATACTATATATTAAATTCTGTGTACATACACTATATATAAAACGCTACATCACCAAAAATATGTAGACAGCCCTTCTAATCAGCAAATTCAGCAAATTCACTCACTGCAGACACAGGCGTTCAACTGCACACATAGCTCATATCAATCTCTGATCAATAGAATGGGACACAATGGAGCAACGGTACATAAGGTCATGCTGAAGCCAGTCTTCAGCCCCCAGCATTGGGATACAGAGCAGTGAAATCATTAAAGGAACATTACATGGGTGTCTACAAACTTTTTGAAACAATAGAGGCAGACTTTGTGTGCATTCAGTGCCTGTAATGAGATCACAGATGCAGTTGCTGCAATTTTTTGCAAAGAACGGAGGGAGATTTTGTCCCACAGGTGATGCGGTAGGTGTGAAACAGTTATTGAAGGGGCCGGACTCACGTGGTACTGTGTCTTGTGGATCCCGATGAGGAAGAGGAGCTCAGCGATGAAGAGGTTGATGCAGAGGTTTTTGTGGATGGTATTGCGGTCAGTCTGGAGGCCTCTCAGGAAGCAGAAGGTGGAGATACAGATGGCCAAACACACCAGAGAGATTACAATACCAACCCATGTGATCACTAGCAGCAGCAACTCGCGCATCTGGTCCGGATTCTGCAGGAGAGAGAGAGAGAGAGAGAAAGAGAGAGAGAGAGAGAGAGAGAGAGAGAGAGAGAGAGAGAGAGAGAGATATGTTTACAATAAGGAAATGGCATAAACTCTGAGGATGCCTAAGGCAGTGCAACTCCTACAGGGGACATATGAATATTGAGAAAATGTCAAACCGAAATTGCTATATTTGTGTAGTTGAATGGCTCTGCGTGCATAACTGTTTGTGTGGATGTGTGTGTGGATTAGAGACAGAAAGTGCTCAGATTTTCCCTGTGTATGCACTAAGAAAAACAGATGAGCTATAAAGTTGGAAAAGAGCAGGTGCTGTATGAGTATGAGTGTGCGTGTGTGTGTGTTCACGCACAAATGCATCTGTGTGTTCCTAGACTTTTTAGATGTCTATGAATAGGGCCTTCTAATGATATCTAGATTTTAGGTAATTGTTATTTATTATTCTTTAATAATTAAATTCTTGAAAATGACCAACAGAAAATGATCTAATCAGGGTTGTGTAAACTGACAGCTTTTCTAATCAGCCAGCTCAATTACTTGAGGAGGCACTCATTGCTGAAACAGATCTTCACCTACACACATAGTTTTAACACTAGAACGGCTGACTGCGTCAACTGACGTAATTTCATCAAGCTCAGAATCAGAATCGCGTCTATTGGCCTATTGGAGCAGAAAGCATGCTCTGTAAGAGACATATTTGTAGGGTGTAGGCACATGTACACATATTTTTACATATTGTTGTTATTTTATACTGTTGTGCTGGAGAGACAACATCGACCGGAATCAAATTCCTTGTATGTGTCGCTCACATACTTGGCCAATAAACGCGATTCTGATTCTGATATGGCGACCGGTGCTGTACAGCGGGCTCTGGGTCCACTGGACACTTGCTGTGTCTGCTGGCTGCAGCAGCGGTCATATCAAGAAGTGTCTTGTGCGAAACTGGGCACTGCGTCAATTGACGCACGCAGCCGTTATAGGTATAGCCAGTTAGCCGCAGTTCTAGTTTTAATCTCCATGGAAATGCACTATGGAATGGTACACTCTGGAGCTGTACATGAACCTAAGGTCACCATGCCCAATGCCAAGCATTATCTAGAGGGGTATAAAGACTGGGCTGCAGAGCAGTGCAGCTGCATTCTCTTTAAGACGAGCTAGAGTGGAGTTTGTTATCCAATATTCCAATTCTATAGCAATATTCCAACATCTAGCGCAAAGTAGAAGCTGTCAGTGCACCAAACTCCCTAATTAATATGTTTGATTTCAGATGAAACAGCAGTGTTGTGTGTGTATGTGTGTGTTTGTAAGTGTGAATGTGTATTTATAAATGTGTGTGCGTGTTTATAAGTGTGTGTGAATGTGTGTGTGTGTGTGTGTGTGTGTGCCTACATTAGGCTCGTGCTGCACCATGAGCACAGCGAAGTTGGTTAGGTGTGAGCAGGAGCAGGTGGTGTGTGTCCTGTTTGTGTCCAGCAGCCTGCAGCCCTGAGACGACCACTGTCCTGTCATCGAACGCTCCGAATAATTCCAGAAGGAACAGTTTGGACTGAAGTGGTTTTCAACCTACAGAGAGAGAGAGAGAGAGAGAGAGAGAGAGAGAGAGAGAGAGAGAGAGAGAGAGAGAGAGAGAGAGAGAGAG
>JBBJLS010000140.1:2363183-2376935 GCA_037577275.1 Bryconaethiops microstoma | reverse complement strand
ACACACACACACACACACACACACACACACACACACACACACACACACACACACACACACACACACACACAATCCCTGCTCTAGTCTCCCTCCTCCCTCTCTCCAACCCTCTGCAGCAGGGGCTGCCTCTCTACTGCAGTAAAAAGAAAAAAGTGAGAGAGAAAGACAGAGAAAGAGAGAGAGAGAGAGAGAGAGAGAGAGAGAGAGAGAGGGAGGGAGGGGAAGTTGAGAGAAGTGTGAGATGAAGAAAGAGCAGTGTGACATTTGGCTCACTGTTGCATTATTGGTTCTGGATGATGTGATCTGAGGAGATTACAGGAATACAATACTATCCCAAATCAGAATCTCTCTCTCTCTCTCTCTCTTTCTCTCTCTCACACACACACACGCACACACGAACGTTATTGTGAGCACCCCCACCGCAACATGTCTTCAATACTTACACACACACACACGTTAATGTGAGCACACACAATACTTACACACACACACACACACTCACACACACACACACATACACTCTCTCTCTTTGCATGTCCCTATGTCTCAGTTCAGCCAACTCAGCCAACACCCCACACCTGTGGTCTGTCTGGCCAAAGTGTAGTTACAGATCAGAGTGCAACCCAGCACACACAGACAACACACACAGACATACACACACACACACACACACTTGAGTTGCCCTGCGTCTGCCCAGACACCATTACCTATCAGCTAATAATTACTATAATTAATACAGCTGGATATAAAACAGAAAAAGTGGGGATTTTAAAAAGCTGAACGCGTTCCAATTTGGCACTGTAATGCATACATTATTAACGAGTGCTCTTATTTTCTGCGCTCTGCGAGCTTCGCTGTGCCCACTGAAGGGAGGAGAGGAGGGGGAAAAAAAAGGAGGCCGGTGCACATTAAAGGGCAAATCCACGAATTTCTCAAATTTGCTGCATAATTAAATGGTTGAGATGCCACTCAAATTGGGTTGATGTGACTGTTTGACGTCTGAATTGTTGCAGGGAAACACATTTTTATACAATGATGATGAATGAAACCTGTAGTAACATTGTCTACAACACAAATATAGCAAATTTATTGACTATACACAGTGGTCAGCATACTTACATGTTTCTGCTGAGATTTCAGCAGGATCCAGCAGGATCTCACGGATTAATGCATTTGTGGTTATGAATTAGAAGTTAAGACAGTAAAGTTTAATGTTTGCCGTTATTATTATGATTATTCCATTAATCATTAAAATATAAATTTTGCTTACATATTTACATATTATATACTTATACATTTAACTATATACATTGAATCAATTAATTATGCATACATTTTGAACAATCAAATATTATGATTGGACAGCATACAATAGCTACACACACACACACACACACACACACACACACACACACACATACAGGGGGCTCAGAAAACCAATCCATAAACATTGATTCACACTTCTACAGCATTTATTCATTTACCTCTTTACTCATTCACTCACTTATCCATTTCGTCTGAAAAGCCTGGACCAACCCTCCCAGCCAATAGATTTATTCCAAATATTTTGCTCAGACTTGACAGAAGTGAGAAGGGCCTGTTCTGAAGCCCCAGTTTTGTTCCACACAAAAAAAGGCCATTGTGCTTTTCCTGAACTCTGAAAAAAGCCCTGAGAAATGAAAAAGACCTGAATATTGACAAAAGGCCTGAAAACTGAAAAGACACCGGAAAAAGACCTGAAATTCGAGTAAAGACCTGGACACTGAACAAGGGCCTCAACATTAAAGAAAGAACTGAACACTTAAGAACGCTTAAGACGTGAACATTGACAAAAGGCCTGGAGACTGAAAAAAAGACCTGAACACAAGAAAGCCATGGGCACCTGAATGCTTAAAGATGAATACATTTAGAATACATTTCACTGTGTGTTGTATAACTATGCCTGTGACAAATAAAGAATCCTGAATCATGAATCTTGAATATGAACGATGGAGAATGGCTTGAACACCACAGAACCTCCTACCTGAATGAGCAGCAACATGAATAACAGAGAAAACAACAGAACAGAATAATTATCTTGATTCTTCAATCTGAAGGTGATAAAACCAACCAACAAGTAGGACTGCACAACATATCATCTGTTGATATTGCAGGAAGCTCCAATATGCAAATGAGCATCTAATCATTCAAACAGGTCAGTTAGTCTGTAATTCCAGAAAATTGTTTTGAAAGGCATCACGATCGCAGTATGTTGCAACGTAATCACAATACTAATATTTTCTCCTCATCATGCAGCCCTACCATGTGGACGTATGCAACCATTAACCCAGGAGGGAACACAAAAGCTAATCATCATCCCTATAGAAATAGCTAATCAACGTTTGAGCTCCCCACCCCCTGTCATTTTAAACTACACACACGCACACACACATACACACACACACACACACAGAGCATGAGCGTCATGATGTCTGGGTGGCAGACAGGCTTGGGAGACAGCAACAGTGAAAATTAAATTCCATTTAAGCCTAATCCCATTTCCAAACTGCTGAATCCCACTGCTATTGTGACAGTCAGGCAAATCTGTCTCAATTGTTACACTGCGGTAATCGATGGAGAAACATGATCGCACGTAAATAACACAGCCGGGAGCAAGTGGGGAGGAGGGTGTGAGAGCATAGAGGGGTCAGAGAGTGATGGAAAAGACGAGTGAGAGAGAAAGAGACCATGGGTAAAAAGAGTTTATACACAATAAGATGGTTTCCTTTATAAGGATTAAGTCTTAGACTAAACAGAATCAGTGCCAGCTGTGATGCAGCACTGAAAAAACTCTTTGTAGTCTATTATAGTCCATGTTTAGGTCTAATCCAGGCCTTTGAAAACAGGGAAACCCTATATATACAGAAGTGCTGTCAACTTTCGTTCTAAATCAAGAGTATTATTAGAGAGCAGGGCCGCATTTGAAGCAAAAAAGAGCCTGAATTCAGTTAAGAATGCTTATGAGCTGTGGACCCACAAGACCTCTGAAGATGTGTTTTGGTATTTCAACCAAGACGTTATCAGCAAATCCTTGAAGTTCTGCACGCTTGTGAGATGGGGCTCCATGGCTTAGACCAGTTTGTAAAGCACATCCCACATGCTTGAATGGATTGAGATCTGGGGAATTTGGAGGCTAATTCAACACCTTCAAATCTTTGTTGTGCTCCTCAAAACTTTCCTGAAGTGTTTGCAGTGTTGCGGGCTACTGTCATTAGGGAACACTGTTGCCATGAAGGGGTGAACTTGGTCTGCAATGTTTAAGTAGGTGGTTCATGTCAAAGTAACATCCACATGAATGCAGGACCCAAGGTTGGCCAGAGCATCACACTACCTCCACAGGCTTGCTTTCCAATCACAGTACATCTGGGTGACATCTCTTCCTCAGATAAAGGGGGCATTTGGCTGATGCTCTCATCCAGAGCAACTTATGACTGTAAGTAGTTACAGGGACAGTCCCCCTGGAGCAACTGAGGGTTAAGTGTCTTGCTCAAGGACACAATGTTAGAAAGTGGGGTTTCAAACCAGCGACATTATGGTCATCAGGTTCACAAGCAAGTGTAACCACTAGGCTACTGCCAACCCTGTGTAACAAAAGGAACACATGATGAGGAAAATGTGATTATTCAGACCACGATACCTTCTTCCACGGCACCGCAGTCCAGTTAACATTAAGACTGCCTCAAACAGTATTTTAAAGTCTTCGACTGCAGTCTGTAATTATGATAACCTAAAATAACTGTGATCAAGTGGTCACATAATAGCTGTACATGCCTACTGAAATCACTACATTTTACTCATCTAGAACGATGACTGGTCAAAGTGTCCACAACTGTAAAATACTCAGGATTGGTAAAAGAGGTACATTATACTAGCAGCACCTTTTTATGGAGGCCACCTGACATGTAGCACCTTTGTCAGCAATGGGTGTAGACGGATCCTCTGGCAGCAACTAGCTGGAGTGTCTGGACAGTTTTGGACACACAGCGAACATTCTAAGTGCATTCATACACAATACGTCCGGCACCTACAGTCACTTCTGTCTTTCCCTCTGTTCGGCCCACGCCATTGTGTCCAAACACAAATAAGGATGGAGAGGTGGTGGGTGGGGGGTGGAGGAGGGAAGAGGGAGAGTATTTTAATGTGGCGCGAGCTGCAGGACAGGCAGCGGAGGTGTCCCAAATCATTAGCGCTCTTGTGCCCAGCCTATTCTGGGTGTTGGAAGGGGAGGTGTGTGTTGCGCTCCCGTGAGGGGCGTGCCACGGGGAGCCAGATAAATTGTCTTCCCCCTTCCATAGTAACGGCTCTCCTCTAATGGAGCACTGGCAGAGACTGAGCCTTCCTCCCCGGTGTGAAAAAACACACTCATCTGTTACAAAATGGTTCCTACTCACGGCGCGCCAAAGCGCACTCCTAGAAATATTATCATTAGGATTATCGTTTAATGGAGTTTAATTTGGAGCTTAATTGCGGTCTGAGTCTCATGTTGTTGGGTGGGTGGGTGTGTGTTTTTTATCTTCCAAGCACACATTGTTAGGACCCCTCTCCCAGCTTTTCAATGAGAAACGGCACAACATTCCTTCTCGAGGTGAATGAGGACAACTGAATCAAGCCACGCTTTGTTTTTATGCACATGAATTGCTTTTTCAAAACAAAAAAATGGGGAAGAGGGGTAGACAACACTTGTATGTAATTTGGGTTGGAGTTTTCTTTTTTATATTTACCTTGATCATTTGTGGATTAACCTTAAGCCCAAGAATAAAGAAAAAATGTTCAACTTTACTGGAAACCTTGGAACATTACTCACTAACGGTGTTATTAATCAAGATTAAATAAACAAACATTACTCACCACCACCCTCTAAAGGTGTTATTTACAAACTTCAAATAAACAAACATTATTCACCGCCGCCCTCTAAAGGTGTTATTAAAAAACTTCAAATAAACAATCATTACTCACTGCTGCCCTCTAAAGGTGTTATTAACAAACTTCAAATAAACAAACATTACTCACTGCTGCCCTCTAAAAGTGTTATTGATCAACACCAAATAAAGAAACATTACTCACAGCTACGCTCCGAAGGTGTTATTAACCAATATTAAATAAACAAACATTACTCACCGTTGCCCTCTAAAAGTGTCAAACATCACTTGCCGCCACGCTTCAAAAATGTTAATAACAATTACATAAAGAAACGTTACTCACAGTCCTCCACCCAAAGGTGTTAAAAAAAAACTCAAGAAAACAAACATTACTCACAGCTGCCCTCTGAAGGTGTTATCAAACAGCATCAAATAAACCGACATTACTCATCACCCTCTAAAGGTGTTATTAACCAACATAAAAATATATATATATTACTCCCCCATGTCATAATACCTTTTCTGATTTCTTTCATTTTCATGCAATTGCCTCAAGCCAGTGAGAAACCAAGTAACTGAAGAGCAAATTTCCAAAACTCACTCAGTCCAAAAGCTTTTTTTTCCCGGAAAATCGCTTTTTACTTGTTTTACCTATTGGAAAGCAATTCTTACAGGAAATAACTTAAATTAAATAATTCAAATTTTACAGTTACTTGTCATTTTTCAATGCCTGTTTCTAAAGCGCAAACATTTTAGTTTAGGCAAATTTGTTTAAAAAATATAATGAAAACAATTTTTAAGTAAATCGATATTCCTCCGGGATAAATAAAGTTTTCTGATTCTGATTCTGATTCAATGTCATAAAAGTATGTACATGGCTAATATTTATATCCTACTACATGACACAGCATAGAGTTAAGGACAACTAAATGCATAAAAATTGTAAACATACTTCTGTCTACCAGTAAGTAAGTAGCACTCGCGACTGTGCGAGTGGACAGTGATTTTTAAATTCACCTAATCTTGTACCGTGCATTATGCAAGGACTGAGTGAGTTTTGGTCGGTTATACTATTGTACATAAAGACGTAATGTAAAAATATGCCAATAGTAGTGTTATCTAAAAAATCACACAAAAAAAGTGAGTTTTGTAAATTTGCTGTTCAATTATTTAATTTTATTCTGCATAAACATATGGTTGCGAATGCTAACTAGTGCAGAAAATAATCTACAGTCAGCTCAAATAAATGCAATCACCTCAAATAACTGGCTAGGTTATGGCCTAATTTTACATTGTGATATTCATGCAGAGGAAACATTATCCCTCATGCCCTATGGAAAGTGTAACTGCATGGAGCGTGAAACAAGCCGCCGAAACGCAACTTCCCTGCAGGTTGTGACGTTGTGGAAAACGACATAACAGGTTGAAAAAACACCAGCACCTTTTTCCATATTCCGATCTCCATTCGCTTCACATCCTGCTGCAAATTCATGCCACATTCTGCATGCGCTTCACGCCTTGAGGCCTCGCACTAAAAATCAGTTCACCATTTGGCATTCAGCTCTGCATCCCGGGTCATTGTGGTTAGGGCTGACACCGCCTGTCAACGCTCTCTTCGCTAACCTCTATTACTTGCCCGCTTGCTCTCCTTTCTCCTCCCTCACTCGCTCACTTATTCGCCTTCCCTCCACCCCCTACATGTTTCTCTGTCTCCCTCTCACTGCTTAAAACTCGACCGTCTCTTTCTACATGCCATTAATTGACACACAGGCTCGCCTTGCAGGGCTAGCATGACTATAATGCAGAGTGGATGGGGTTCACCTCACTCTCTACTCGGGTTCCTTTTAAGAGCAGTGGTTCTAATAGGATATTCGGATGATGCAAACCACAAGGATGACGGACAAGTGGCTGACAAAGTTGTGAACACAAGTGATGAGTGGTGCCGCTCTGGGATGTTCTGGAGCAGCCTCAGATGAGCTTAAGGTTAAGCGTCTGCTGGGGAGCCTGCATTGGCTTGTGGAGCAGTGTGTGCTCCAGAGAAATGTACTTTTAAAAACTTTAAATATGTAGTATTTTAATTTGGAACCACTGCGCCTTCCATCGACTTGTATGTGGTAGGTGGTATTCAAATTTTGGACCAAAATTGGTTCAAAATAGGTAGATTTCAAAGGTTATGCAGCTGTTGCAACACTTCACTCACACCAGAAAAAATGCTTAAAAAAAATTTAACTATGCTTTTGCTTTTTTCAAAAAACAGAGAACTTATTATAAAGTCTTCCCAGAAAAGCAGAGGCTGTTAAGGAAGCAAAGGGGTTCAAGCACCCCATTAATCCTTAGAGCTCAGAGTATATTAGTAGCATCTGATTTCAACAAATAAACGGTGTAAAACAGTCTAAAACCGGTGTTTGCTTCCTACACACACCATTTGCTTCTCTTTTGCTCTGCATGCCACCATTTGGACATTCTCCAGCACCCAACGCCCACCCCGCCCAAAGTTTTTCCCCAGCCACTAAAATTAAATTAATTTTTCCAATATTGTGTGCAACACCATTTTTTAAAACCCCAGAAGCACTTATTATGACATGTTATTTCAGTTACAATAACTTTGGTTCTAGGAACCCCAAACAAAGGTCAGCATGACATCTGAGCATTAACACAAACCGGGGTAACTTCCATAAAAGGAGCTGTTTGGCTGTATGAAGACAATTTACCATTTGTTGCGCCTCTGGCACGAATCGAAGGGTTCTAAGGGTTAATACCCTTGAGGTCAAAAGGAATCTTAGAAGAGCAGGTGGTCACAAACGGTTTCTATACAGTTACACATGGTTATTTCAACAGATTACGCTAAAAGAAAAGTTATTCTTTAACGGCACCATAATGGAAGAAACAGACAGGAGCAAATGGAGAGGAATCAAAGCATGTATAATCGTAAGATTAGTTGACTTATCAGAAAGAATCTCTTTTTGCAGACGTATCATGCTGAGAGCCCTGAGAACCACTGCTCTAAAGGATGAACAAGGATATCAGCTTTGAGTGCTAATCAGGCTGTCACTTCACTGTCACACTGCCAAAATTAGAGACAATATGTTAAAGACCTTTGCTGCCGAATGTATGCATGGCAGTGGAAGTGTGTGTGTGTGTGTGTGTGTGTGTGTGTGTGTGTGTGTGTGTGTGTGTGTGTGTGTGTGTGTGTGTGTGTGTGTGGCAACGCAGGAGAGGGTTCTGAGCACATGGGGTATCGATAGCGACACCCTTAGGGTCTCCTGCTACTTGGAAGTGAGAAAAAGCTTATCGCTCAATAGCAACATGGCGATGGCTCTGGCTCTCACCCTGCTTCACACCAGACTCTCTACAAGCACCCTCACTCGTCCATCTCCCCCCTCCTCTTCTCTCTCATGTTTGACACCTGATTTCCAATACAAATCATAGATCATCTGACGTTGTACCTCGACTCTCCACGAGTAGAGTACTCCTTTCTGCCCGGATATCTGATCGACCTCTAAACCAGTCGGTCAGGTGTCCCTGAGCCAGCTATTCAGTCATTTAACAAGCCCTTCTTGAGCTGAAGTGAGTGTGTCTGAGAGGAGAGGGCAAGGGTACTCCAGAACCAGGCTTAGGAACAGAACTTGAAATGCTTGTCCTACATTCAGGCTCAGACAAACCTCTGGCAGGAAAGAGTTGGGACAGAGTTTTGTCAGAATGTAGTTGGGCTCATTGTCAGGCTATGGTCTGGTTCAGAAACAATTTCATCAGGCTAAATTTGGAGCTACACAGAATTTATATTTGAGTTATGAAAGAATTTTGTGAAAATACAGTTGGATTGGGATGGAATTTAGTCATCTTACAATCAGGATGGGACATAATTTTGTTTGGTTCAGACACAATTTTGGTTCAGAAACAATTTTGTCAGGCTAAGGTTAGAGCTATACAGATTTTGTCAAGCAAGGGTTGGTTTGGGACATAATTTTGTCAGAGAACATTTGGGTTGTGACAGAATTTGCTGAGTTTACCGTTGGATTGGGACAGATTACATGAGTTTGGACAGAATTGTCAATCTACAGTCAGGATGGGGCAGAATTTTGTCGGCTTACATGCAGGATGGGACATTATATTGTCAGTCTGCATTGGGTTAAAACAGTTTACAGTTAGATTGGGACAGAATTTTGTTAGCATACAGTCAGTTTGGGACAGAATTTTGTTGGCTTACAGTCAGGATGGGACATTATTTTGTCAGCCTTCAGATGGGTTTGGACAGAATTTTGTATACCCACATTTGTTATAACTTACAGTCAGGTTGGGACAGAATTTTAACAGCCTACAGTCAGGATGGGACAGAATTTTTTCAGGCTACAATTGTGGCTAAACACAATTTTGTCAGGCTACTATCAGGTTGTTTGGGAATTTTGTTATGATGCAGTCAGGATTGCACAAAATCTTGTCAGGCCACACTCAAGAACAGACAGAATTTTGCTGGGCATTTGGATTGGAATAGACTTTTGAAGCCTTCTCCTACTTCCCACTCTTCACTCCCTCCCTTCCACTTTGCTCCACTCCCTCTCTTCTCCTCTTCCTCTTTCCCTACGATCGACTCCGTGCTGCTCTTCCCACCCTCCGCTCTTTTCCCTCGCTTTGATTTTCTGTCCGTCATGGGGGCGTGGATTAGCGCTCTCTTGTTTATCCTCTCGTTGGTTTTATCTATCCATCAGCGAAGCCCAGCGCTGGGCCTGGCCGCCTCAGCCCCACTTTAATCCTCTATCAGCCCAACGCCAGCCCATCCATCAGCCCTCCGTCCATCACGTCACATCCATCATCCGCCCATCTGTCTCCTGCCCACGCCTGGGAGGGACCAAGGGATGGGGAGAGAAAAGGGAGATGGAGGGATGGAGGGAGTGGTGAAGGAAGGGTATGAGATTGAGGGGATGGGACACATTCTGCTGTGCTGGGTGGTCCTTTCCCTCTCTCTTTCTCCCTCTCTTTTTCTCTCTGTAGCCCATTGAGAGGAATGCTCTGCATGTTGCTACATGCTTATTACCCCGGTCTGTTTGTTTGCCTGTAATTTGTTTGTTTTTCCCCAGCGCTAATTCCAGCCAATGGGAAAAGTGCCAGCAGAGAGAGAGAGAGAGAGAGAGAGAGAGAGCAAGAGAGAGAGAGAAACTCAGAATGGGTCATAAATCCCGTAATGCCCTGGTGCAGCTAAGATCCGCTCCCCTCCCCTGGCCGAGCGGAGCAAGGATATGGCGCAAAGGCTTAATGCCCTGAAAAAAGGAAAAAAAGCTCAATATCTGGGAGCATGGAGGGTCTGGCTGATTGCTATTTATACACAAGGACATTTAAGAGCAGTGCAAGGCAAATGTAAGAACACATACCGAGCAGAGACGTGTAAACCGATGAAGCAGACCAATGCTGCACAGGTGCAAAAAGACACGCACACTGTGTGTGTGTCTGTGTGTGTATGTGTGTGTGTGTGTGTGTGTGTCTGTGTGTGTGTGTGCGTGCAGATGAAAAGGAAGGTGACTGGGAGACTGCAGGTGAGCTCTGCGTGTGTGTTGGGAGTGTTTGTGAGGAACAGAGGTGAGGCCCAGCTCTCTCTGTCCCCATGGACTGCCTTCACACTCCCGCTACACAGATGACCTTGTAGGACACGGCAGCCTGAGGGCCCGAGCAGGCCTGTAGCCATGTTTACTGTAATGAGATACGCCACTGACCAGACTCCTCACAGTCTTACAGCAGCCCTGGACCTGCAGGAGCTGAGCTGTGCTCTTAAAGGAAGGCTAATGTAGCTCAAGTAATGGTAAACTCACAAACAGTTTCATTTCACATAGCTTAATAAGTCAAAAAAATCAATATGCAAATCAAACTGCAGCAATAGTAACACATTTTCCTGTATTTGTGCCCAATTTTCTCTCTAATTTAGCTATTACAATCCCACTAGTCCTAACTAGTGGACTCCTCCTTTCACTTACCAACACTGGGAAGGTGAAGTTTAGCACATGGTTGCTCCAAGTCATGTGAAGTAATCACATCTTTTCAAACTGCAGTTAACACAATGATACTGGACAGCTCAACACGCTTGGAGGAGAACACTAATTGCCAATTCTGCCAGCTGACAGACATTCAAATTGATTAGCATCATGCTGAATGAACTTGGAGATGGGTGGCAGGCAATCTTATACACCCAGAGAGATTGAGGCCAATCATGTTGTCTTGGTCTTTTGACACAGATGCAGCATCACAGGGGATCGAACCCACAATCTCCTGATGAATTTAACTATCAATTTTATTCCACCCTCTACTTTGCCTTCAAACTGTGGGAGTGTCCCTGATATAAAAACCAGTGTGTGATCTTTAAGTAGGGTCAGATCTCTCGTGACACAATCCTCTTCATAATAAATGTGTCATGATCCGATTTATCACAGTCCATCACAATACTGAAATGTGGATTGTGGTTAGTGTCTGCAAGTCAATTATATCTCTGTCAGACACAGAATCTTTGGGAAATGTCTTATAAGATTTCACAGCTAGACCTGTTAACTAATGATTGTCATAAAAAAAATGATTAAGGACTTAATTGTCTTTAAAATCACACTGTCAGAAAAATGCAGTACCCTTGAGGTTACTCCAGTGACAGTGTTCATACTCAAAAAGAGCATTTTTTTGAAAATGCAGGATGTACTGACGTGAAATGATATTGTGTACTATGTATACACATACACACACACACACACACATCTGATTAAATATGTTTTCTTTAAGCTTAAAGCCATGAAGTAAAAGCTTCAGCATCTGAAATATTACATTTACTAAATGTTTCTAAAAAAACACCTAAAAATAAATCTAAAAATGTTTTTCACAAAAAAATGTTTTATTTATATTTATATGCAAAATGTGCTGTCAACAAGTAATTTTCATTTAGAACTTTAGTGAAATTTAGTGTTGGAACCAATCAATATATCATCCTAATTACCGTGAGTGCCTCATTAAAAGTTCATTAGTGGAGTAGTTTGTCTCGTTAATGCATTTGAGCCAATCAGGTGTGCTGTGAGGTACTTTGGGTCTAAATAGCTCGGGTTGGTAGAATGAGGGCCAATTTTTCTGACTGAAATAAGTCCATTATTCGGCATTATTGCATTGCCTTTTTTATTAATCTATCTACTCATAAACATACACACATATAGGTAGATAGATAGATAGATAAATAGATAGATAAACAAACAGACAGACAGACAGATAGATAGATAGATAGATAAATAGATAGATAGATAGATAGATAGATAGATAGATAGATAAATAGATAGATAAACAAACAGACAGACAGACAGACAGACAGACAGACAGACAGACAGACAGACAGACAGACAGATAGATAGATGGATAGAAAAGGAAACTTTCTGTTGGAAGCACAGCTCAAAACAACAGTATTGTTGTCACAAATGAATGGATGCAGACAGATGTCAGAATCGATCCATAACCGTCCTCAGCTAAGCAAAGCTAATTAGCTCCAAAAATGAGGGCCCTGTCCCACTCCGGGAAACAGCAGAGTGACAGAGCTCCCACATGCTCAACAATTCAAGCATTAATGTACATGCCAGCGTGTGTCTGTGCACGTGGGTGTGTGGGACCATGAACACTGAGAAAAGGTTGCTGACTTTATTTGATTCAAATGTGCGCATATATTACACACATTATGGTACATGCATTCATGCTGCATATATCAACCAGATTTCATCCACAAATTTACTTGTTCTGTGGATTTTGGGGGGATTTAAAAGTTTAATTATGTCAATTGTACCTACTAGAATATTTTCAAACTGCTGCTAAGACAATGTTACTGGACAGATCAACATGATTGGAAGAGAACACCAGCTGCTAATTCTATTAGCTAACAGGTGCCCAGTTTCTATTGCACTGAGTGATGGGAGATATCCATCCTTCACAGCTAGAGTGAGCGAGACACTTAACCACTGGTGGTGCCACAGCCATCTATTGCTATCAATAACCAAGTTCATCTATCTTAGAGTCATAAGCTAATATTTGGACACCCCCAGTTAAATGACATGTTTCATTGATGTAAAACTCTCTTAAGAGAACACACTTCTACACATTTTAATGCACAATTACTGTCATAATATAATCCGACTGAGCGTCTATTGAATATAATTATGCAGTGATGTACACTCGTGAATCACATAAGTCACAATTATTACATTTTAAGTGTGGGAGGAGCTCTGTTCACATGCATGTGTATGAGAACATGTGGGAGTGCAAGTAACTGCACATTGGTATGCATGTGCACACTATTAGAAGGTGATTACACAAGTGTGAAGGTGCCTTGCTCTAAATTGGTTGTGGTGCCTAACAGATGCAGTCCCCAATCAAGGCTGGCACACCTAACAAACACATACACACACACACACACACACACACCCACACAAAACATTATACACTACGCATCTGAATTAATCCATCCAAGAGATGGAAAAGCAGAATAAACAGTGCAAAGAGGTGGATCGATAATGTTCAGTCAATCCATTAGAGTTCACTAAAGACGTCAAACTCTGCATACCTCCATAGGGCTGATTATGCTGGCACCACATTAATGCAGCTGATCAATGAAAGCAATCTTTCAAACATATAAAGCCACAAAGAAAGTGAGTCTTTATGGGGAAAAAACACATTCTCATGTTTAAAAACACCCACATCTAGGGTGTATAGGGCACTCTCTCTCCCTCTATCTATCTCTCTTTCTCCTTCTCTCTCACACTCCGTTACTCTCTCGCTCTCTCTCCCTCACACACACGCACACACACACACACACACACACACAGACATATATACAAAGAGAGTCAACAAAGAA
>JBBJLS010000140.1:2334685-2355378 GCA_037577275.1 Bryconaethiops microstoma | reverse complement strand
GCACTCACACGCACACACGCGCACACACGCACGCGCACACACACACGCACGCACACACACACGCACGCACACACACACACACACACACACACACACACACACACACACACACACACACAAACCAAAACATAACCAAATGTCACCACCTCAAAAGACAAGTGCCAGGAGTAGTGAATTAATGATTGGAGAGGAATCATGATTAAGCTGAGTTAGTTTACCCCTCAGAAACACACTTACTGCTAGTATGTAATCACAAATGCTCCGCAAACACGGTTCTACATCTTTGTGTTTGAACGTGTTACTATGCAATTCGATTGAAGAGCAATCTTCATTCTGAACAATGCAGCAAGAGCCTCCAAATTGACAAACAAGACTGGTCAAGCTGTCTTGTACTTCCATTGTGCTTTCTAAAAGTCAATACTCATAGAAGACCAGTCCTTCTCCATAAGCATACATATGACACATCACTGCCTCTTTATTCCAACAGAACTAGTAAAGCGTAGAAATTTTAACCTTCAAAGGTACATAAAAACTCATACTGAGTTTGTATAGCAGGAGTGTGCATTTGAGGTGTGTTGGCTGAAATACATTTGGAAAAAAAGGAGAAAACTGAATAATTGTCCATTATCCAGTTATTGTGGTCATTTCTATGTTAATGTATAGTAATTATATATAATTACAAAGGGTAACCATTCTGAAATGAATGAGTAACATATGTAGACCTGAGAGTGAGGAATGGTTCTAAGCATTAAAAGCAGTAAATGAGATGTTTGCTGGTCAGATGTTCCTCTGCAGAATATTCTATATTAAATCAAAACACACAACAAGATGCCAATTACTCAGTCTGCTGAAAGTCCTTGACTTCAGATGCGCCACAGCATTTGAAATCTCATTAATTCACCTAGAAAGCAGTAAAAAGAGCACAGAAAAGCGGACAAGAAGGGGCTGTTAGGTCCATTGATCCCAATTTCTAATCTTTCTCTTTCTTTACCTTCACTTTCGCAGATGGACGAGGTCAGCAGGACTGGCTTTTACCTTCCCAAGAAAGGGAGCAAAAATTGTGCAGGCCATTCATTTTCTCACTTACTCTTTTCTCCACAGCTTGCTTTCATGCTCTCCGTGTCACTCAGAGGTTCCTACTCAGAAACAGTGGTGCACAGGGCACTCATGGGCATTGTTCAACGATTTTTTTTTTTTTCTCCCAATATGCAATGAGTAATTCTGCTTTAACACCAACTTTCACCTTCACCACATTCACAGATGCAGATAAATACCGTATCTAGTTTTCACTCGATCATGTTTCCACTAATGCGTGTAATTACTAATTACCTTAGGGAGGAAAAAAAAAATCATTAAAATAAAATTGTGGATGCATTTCATGCTGAGGCGGTGAATTATGCAAGCGTCGAACTACCGACTGCCATGATACACATTCAGCATCAGGAGCTGTACGAAAACCGTACCAATTTGTGAAGCATAAACAATCATTAATGAGAAAAATGATTTGAATTGAATAGTAGTATATCAAACCATTTTGTCTACAGTTCTGTCATGGTTTTAGTCAAGTCAAAAAAATTTATTTATCCAGTCCATTATCATACACAAGGGTCATTATACACAGTATCATACACACTGCGCTTTACAAGAATAGTATAAAAATAAGAAGCATAAAAATAGTAGGAAATCAGAAATAAAAAAATACATAGAATATCAAGAAAAGTAAATTAAAAGCACAGTCGAAGTGCAGATTTCAAACAAGACGGAGGAGAATAGTGCAGTTTTTAGCAGCTTTTTAAAGCTACAGTTGGTGTACTGCAGATATTGATGGGCATTCGGTTGGACAGCATAGTAGATAAACACCATTTCAGCTCTTTTTTACCACTTGCTGACCAGACTCTAGATATTTAAGAGATCTACCAGGATTGTATACATCAAACACATCAGAGATTTATTGAGGGTTAGGGTTAGGGCTAGGGTTAGTGACTCGTACGCTGACAAGTAATGCTTTGTACATGATAAGTAATGTGACTTGTACACGATAAGTAATGTGACTTGTACACAATAAGTAATGCTTTGTAATCAGTCCTGTACATCAATTTGAACCAGCAACCAGCATCTTTACCACTTTAGAAACTTAAGGGAAGCTGCAAACTGCCCTCTATGGCGCTAACTTGTGCTTCTGCCCCAGTGAGATCATCCTGATTGGACACATCACAGGTTGGTTTGGGAAATCCACCAAGCAGAATAGGCAGGATCTCTAGGATCAGATGAAAACACCATCCAAACCAAGCTTCCTGACCTGAAGTCTACCTCCAGCAAGTGGTGTTGGACCAAAGCCAAGAAGATAATGAAGGACCTCAACCATCTTAACAATAGACTCTTTTCTCTGTTGCGGTCAGGGAAGCACTTCTGCTCCCTGAAGGCCAAAACCGAAAATGAGGAGGAGTTTCTTCCAGCAGGCCCTCTACCAGGCAACACCTAGAACTATTTACTCCTACACAGATACATACATACAGACCACATAAATACTAGGACTAAGCACAGACCTTGGGTTTCTCTGCACAATATCCACAAACCCAACATTCACGACAAAATATATCCTATATATATCCTGTTTTTATTTATAAATATTTATAATACTGTTAGATTTCCCACCGCAACAACCTCAGCTCAATATTGCACAGCATTGCATTGCACATACAGCTACACTTTATACCGCACACAGTTTTTTGCCATATTTTACATTCCTCTTATCTACTTTAAATGTATGTAAATTCTGTTTTTATGCTAATTCTGACCATAAATTCTGACCTCTGCCACCATAAAAGGCTTTTCAGTGTGGTTGCGTATATGGTCAATAAAAATGAAATGTAATTCGTTTTGAAATTCAACAGCATTGGGTAGTCACTTAAAAATGGATTTAATGGATTAAAATTATGAATTACTTTTCTCAAAATATAATGCAATTACATAACTAACTGCCACAAAGTACCCTACTCCTACATTACTTACTAAAAGCCACACAAATATGCACCAATTGGAAAGTAAGCTAAAAACCCAGTCATGGCAGTATTTTATTTAGAAAAAACATTCAAAGTCACAAAAAACATCACATTAAAGGCATGTCACGTATTCCCACCTCTGAACAAGACACAGCCAGTTATGTTGATTAAGATGAACAACCAATGATGTTTGACAACCCAGAAAGTAGATAGTAGAAACAAAACAATTTTCTGTGAGTAAAGGCTCTGTAGACTTGCAGACCTGATCCTGATCTGATTAGAGAAGGTTGGAGCTCTGTCTTCTACAGAACAGGTGTATTTATCCACCAGTTTCATATTAACATGATTAGCATGCTTCAACAGATTGCTAGTGGAGTTCACAGAGCTCCGTAAACTCATTTGCTCTAACTCCAAGTTCACACCAGCTGTTGCAGGTAGCACATGCACGTTAACAGAGTGAATCTGTATAGAAAAATTTATATATAATAATTGATACTGCTTTTTAGACACATATGAGGAACGTTAATAACATTAATAGGAATAAGTTAGTAACATCACTGAAAACTGAAAAAAAAAAAAAAGAAGTTACTTTGTACAAGCAGCCATAACACTGAAAACAACAATGCATAACCACCTGGACAGTACAACTACTGAAAAATTAGGTTTTAAAAAAGTTTTACCAAGCTCACATGAAAAACTCAGCAGATGTATTGCGGAGGAAGGCAGTATAAAATGACAAAATGGGAATGTAACCATGTGATAATAAGGTGGTCCACCTGAATGACTAAACGTCCCTCAAGTTCTGCCAACTCTTCACGGAATCAATCACCGCTTAGGTTTAATTACAGGACAAATGGGCTTTAGGAACGTGTGCTGGAGCACCATTTTAATGGGCGAGCTTTCACTCTCTGAGTAATCTGAAACCAAGGTCTTCAATCTTTTCATTGACAAAGCAAGCATTTGAGCAAGGAAACAAAGTGAATCGTCCAAAGCTGACCTTCTCCAGGGTTTTCTGACCACCTTTCCTCTACACTTTACCTGTGAGGACACCTAGGACATTCTGTGAACTTTTGGATTGGATTATATGAAATGGGTTTGTGGGTTTTGTAGACATTTTAAATGACTTCAGTATTAGCATAAGGCTTATGGTCCATAATTGGCTTGTTAATAAATTCATACAAAAGACACTTTTCCACCAGGCAGAGCGGTACAGCTCAGCGCAGTTATTAATCCACATCCAGCACTATCCTTACCCTAGTCAAGTAACCGTGTCCGTTTCTGGATAAACAGAACTGTGAAAGTTCACTGGAAGATGTTTGGTGATCTCATGATTTCCCATATGGCACTACCGATTTCTGTTTTTAGCAAGTGGCAACAATAGAGAGGAAAGTCCTTAAAAGTTTGATATACCTTTTACTCAGTATTTGAAATTTTGACGAGTGACTCCAACAGTGACAAGAAGGACAATCAGTTTCGGCACAGGTATTTAGGTGTGACACGGCTCACCTGGCAATGAAAGTGACAGCAAAAGGTGGGATACTGAATCTGTATCTGTGGAAATAAAGTTATGTTTTATTGACTCAGTTATTAATCAGGGCAAACACCCAAAATATGATATAAAATGGTGTTTATATATGTATATGAAATGGTGTTTATATATAATGGTGTTTATATATGTATATGAAATGATGTTTACATATAACTAAAAAACTGGCAAAACTAAAAAAATTGGCAAAACTAAAAAAAGTTACAGGATTACATGGAATAGTCTGAGGTTAACAAGGGCCAAAAACATCGAACAAGACTTTTCTCATTTGCCACGTGGCTTTTGGTTTAACCTCTAGCTCCGTCCCTGTCCTGCCCCCTGATTAGTGACCTGGTATTATCCAGGTATTCCCCATCCTTGCCCTCTAAAAGTGTCCCTGTGTCTTTGTTCAAGATCAAGATAAATGTCCTCCCTGCATGGGCAACACCTCAACTCCTCCATAACCCGCGTTCCAAAATATTACATGTGGACATCTCATTTATTAATCTTCTGCCCTTGTAATGTTCCAGTTCAAATATATAATCAAACAAAAAAGGCTACATTTTACTTTTACCATTTTTAAAGCCAAATGTTTGACAAGTTAAATTAGGTTAATACCTTATAGGCCAAATCCCTCTTTTAATGACAGGTCCAGCTTTTTTTGTACTATTTCACTTTCAGAGTGCATGCATTAGCCAAACCATTTGAACAGCCTTTGTGAAGCAGCTCCGAGTTTCTAGGGCACTTGTAGACAAATAATTTGAAAATTGAACTCATATTTTACAGTTTGAGATAAATTACCCATGACAACAGAGCTGGGAGGATAATAAAAGCTTAGTTTTCAGTGGAACTAATCATAATTAAGCAAAAGGCTAATTTGGTTATGAAAACAACAGGTACGGTCATTTGGAAGCGATTTATTCTTAGGTGGGTGATCATTTTATAGTCCCACAGAAATGCATGTAGGCTGTGAGTGGACACTGAATGTCAATGGTCAAAGCTATTTGTTTTTGGCTTGCTCCCCTTACTGACAAGAAAATGCAGCTTGCTGCCTGGGATTGTAAGTTTTTGCCAGCCAAGAAACTGTGTTTTTGAGGGCTGGTGATTGCTTGTCAGACATGTTGGCCCTTTTGGCAGCACATTAGACATTAAATCACCTGTTAATAGCCATCGCAATACTGACTCATATGTTGATGTCGCAGAGGCATGCAATATGCAATTAAAGTTTCTAAGAAATCACTAAAGATTTTATCTACTTTCTGCATAAGCTTATGTGGGTGTTTTGATAAATCATGTCACATCAGGAGATTAGGAAGAATCCCGCACACTGACCAATTCGCAAACAATTATTTATTTATCAAAATTACAATGTTTCGGTCTTAGAACTTCATCAGGTAAATTCAAACATTCAACCACACCATTAAATAATTTGGTTAAGTAATCCAGACCAAATCAAGTCCTGCTCTATAATGACGTCACTCATTCACAAAATTGCATTCCCATCCATGGCCTGTGAGTAGGGAAAGGCAGAAACATTGTCATTCAACACATTTAAAAACATTTTTTTACATTGTAGATTTATATTTAATGCATTTTCATTTGCCTATTTTTCTCTTTTCCACCATTCATTGGGAAAAAACACCATCCCTTCAAAAGTGGCTAATTCCCCAGACCAATTTTTATAATAACAATAAATTTTTTCATTGTGGATTTATATTTAATACATTCTCATTAGCCTGTTTTTTTTTTTTTCTCTTTTCTGCCATTTGTCAGGAAAGAACATCGTCCCTTCGAAAGTGGATAACTACACAGAACAATTTTTATAGTAGCAATCTATATACATTTGTCCAATGGAAAACAAACTCAAATCAAAAATATCAAATTAACATGATGTTGAGGTTAAATTCATCATTGAGACTTTTTGGCAATAGTGTCTGGAAAGTAAATATCCAATATGCCTCGTGTCTTTTTAGTAACAAGTCATGGTTACCTCCCCTCCTTGGTAAACTGACTAGTTCAATGCCACAGAAGTGCAATGATGAGATGTCATGCTCGTGTCATTAAAGTGTACTGTGACCAGGTAATCTCAGTCGTTTCTGCGGATAGAGCTCTTATGTTCGCTAATGTTTTAACTGCCTTTTTGTCTTTCCTACGTATACCAGACCACATGGACATGTTAAAATGTACACTACATGAATGGAGGCGCAAGTGATGACACTTTTTATTGGAACAGACTTATTATTGTGAGGATGGAGGAACGTGCGCGTCTTGTAGGTGTTGTCGGCATGAACAAGAAGGTCTCAGAGGTTCTTCTCACGTTTGTATAGGACGAGCAGTAGGTCCTTCATAACATGTGAGAGTTCAGGGTCAGATTTTAAAACATACCAGTATTTTTTAAAAACTGGACGTATGATATGCGAGAGAGGAGAGTAAGAGGTAATACAAGTGACAGAATGTTCTTTTTTCTTGCTTTTCTTTAGCAAGTCTGACCGAGTTTACTCAAAGCTTATTTGTAGGCTTTATCAATCCATTCTATTGGACAACCTCGCTGTACAAATCTTTCATGTCTTTTGATAGATTTGATAGATTTATATTCAATGCATTCTCATTAGCCCTTTTTTTTTTTTCACCATTCATCAGGAAAAAAACACCGTCCCGTCTTGACACAAAAATACATATTTAACTTTGTCACGTCAAACATTTACCATGTTTTCCATTTATTAAGAGGCATATCACAATCTCAGTAGAGTATTATGTCCATATCGTGCAGCCCTGTAATACACATGCGCCACATCATCAGTGAAATTTTGAGGACATGTGGCTGGAACTGGGAAATCACAAGACGGCGAAGGCTCGGCCCGGGTGGATTGCAGAATTAAGCAATCACAACGGCATATTGTGTTGGCGACAGAAGTGGGAGTCAAGTAGCTCGAACTTGCCCTCTCTTCTGCTGATGCCGATGCCCAAGCAAATTGCCCGAGCGGCTGAGTGCTACATTGATTGGGTTCTTTTCAAGCCTTTCATAGCTGTAAACCATCCCCTCCCCCCACACACACACACACTAACACATACACACATACACCCCTCCTCGCAGTCGGCAGACGTGAACCCAAAGACAGCAGCCAAACAATCCTCTATGTTTCCACACGGGCCCATTCAGCTAATTTAACATGCACCCGATTTATGAAAGAGCCTCCATTGATTCTTCTATCCATACACACTTGTTGATTGAGATATTCCATTGTAGATGGACAGTTCCAAGGGGTTCTGAGTCAATTTTAGTGGATGCCTGTTTGAAGTGTGACGTTTATTGCGGGTGGGGGGTGTGGAGTGACGGCAGGTGGTACCCTTGATTGGCTCCCTACAGGACTCCCTCTCCCCCCTCATCAACACCATCACCACCACCACCACGCCCTCCTATCCCCAACTCTACCCTCCCACCCGCAGACTCCAGTTGCATCTAGGTTTTGTGAACTGTGCTCTCTCTGGCTTACACAAAGGCTCTGGTGCATGGCGCCTGCAGTTACAGCCTGCTACATTCAGCAACAGCACTTTAATGCACAAAGGCCACGGCTCAGCCCCAGCCTGAAAGGCACTGACAGTTCCAAATGCCTTTGTGCCTTTTACATGAGCAGGGGGGACCATTTTGGCTTGATACACACACACATATACCTTGCTCTTTCTATCTATCTCCCTCTCTCTCTCTATCTCTCTCTGGACACCTCTCTGTCTCTGACAGGTTGCATAAGCGCATTCATTCAGCAATCATGGCCAATATAAAGCAGCCACTGTCAACACTTTTACACAGCCGTCTATTTTTAAAGGATGCTTGTGTAAGTCCATTCACATCCACTTTTTATCCACAGGGAAAACGAAATACACTGTTATGCTGTCAGTGTGTTTCAAAACATGAATGCTATGGGCATGTCATTGTCAGGTAAAGCAATCGAGTCATCTACTGATGGCTTTGATGATTAATTGCGTGATGAGTGATTTTATTAAGGCAAAACAATGTCAGTGTTGAGCTGAGTAATAACAATCCATGTGACAGACATGTGGCTAAACAATTTGGGTGAAAAAATCTAATAGTGTTAACTGATAAATTGCGAGTATTTTTTATATCTGAAGCCCCTTGTTTTTGTGGCCAAAAAGACGTACTTTTCTGCCAGTTATTTGTGCTTGGGATTGGTCTGACTCATCTACAGTCTCACATTCATTAGGTTAAATTTCCCCACTTTGGATAACATTGTTGGTAATGGAAGCTCGTCTAAAGACCTTCCTCTTTAAATAGTACTTTGGCCTTTAATTTTTTTTTTTGCATTAAAGAAACCTAGGGATTGTGAAAGGCACTATGTGAGTAAAACCTATGTTGCAATTTGAAAACTCTTTTAAATTTGCAATTTTGATATATGTATGTACATACCTATGAATAAACAAGGGTGTCTATAGGCTTTGTTTCTTATTGTAATAGAGATAAATGAGAGAAATATGAAATATGATGAAATCATGATCTTGCACATTGCCATCATAAAAGTGAATTTTAATCATTTTTGCAAAATTTTTGTTAAGTCAAGAAATCATAAAAGCTCTAAAACGTTATATGCTGCTCTACATTCTGAATATTTTGGGACATGCTTTGTTATGCTTATTTTAGGATGGGATGGTAAACTTCATATTTATTTAATCCCTCAGCACCTCAAAAATGAATTCCACACCTGTAGCTTTGTCACTGCCTCTGCAGAATCCCCATTTAGCCCCATCCCCCCGTGAAAATAAATGAGGTGAAATCTGTTTAATATTCAAAGCCTAATTACTGTTCAATACTCAGACTATTCATCCTCACAAACCAGATGCAAAGACATGGAGAAGCAAGATATAGCCGCCGAAAAAAAAATGTGATGTACATTTAATTAGGCCTGACTCAACACACTGCACCGTTCTGTATTTATCACTTACAGTAGAAAAAAATTAACAATGTCCACTCGGGACTCTGGGGACGCTTCCTCCTAACAGGCCGTACAAGGAGCTACAACGGACGGAGGTGGGTAAAAAAATAGCCGTGACTGACAGGCGAACAACACTGTGGCCCGCAGGGAGGCAGGATGCGAGGAAGAGAAAGAAAGGCAGAGAAAAAGAGAATGTGATGGAGAGATGGCTCTGGTATCTAAAATAAACAGCTTGTAGATCATGAGCCCGAACACAAAACAGGGACAGTCTCAGGTACCTCACTGAAGACCTGTAGTGAAAACGTTACACGCTCTAGAGACACATGTACAGAATAAGCTGCGGAGGACAACACAGGTTGTCTAACCAAGCAGGCTCCATCTAACGGTGGGCAACAAGAAGATGTGATATGGTTTTCATGATAAACAGTATCTCACAATACTGGTCACTGGGTCTGGTCAGCACTTTGAGAACATGGAAAAACTGCACGCATAATAAAGACAGATTCAGATCACATATAGAGGGCCTGAAAACAACAACAACTAGTGTATAATAACTGCATAGCAACAAGTAGCTCTTTGAATGGTGGCCTATTATGACATTATCTTTATGCATTTGTTCACTTTCCACTATTTTTTGCTTCATTTTTCCCTTTGTGATCTGAACAGTGAGATTCAAAAGAAAGTGACTATTTATGTATTTGTTCACTACATGTTTTATCCTTGTTTTTTTTCCATTTTGTTCCTGAATAGGTAAATAAAACATAAATTCCTTAAAAAATTTGTTTCAGAAATTAAAAAAGACAATACACAATACACATCTTATTCGGTAAAAATGCCCTCAAGGAGGTTGCCATATGGACTATCCTCGACATCCATCAGCTGAACACCTTTGCCTAATGCAGTTGAACACACTTGTAAAGGACGTCAGACACACACAGCCCAGCCACGCAATAAAGCCATTTTCGCCCAGTGGCCCGACAGTTCAAACTGGGACAGGGTGTGTAGACTCAGAGAGAGCATACTGAACATGTTCATTCTAAAACCAGGCTCTTATGAACCGAGCTCTCTTTACGGAATCCCAAAAAAAGAAGTGCAAACCATTTACACCCATTTTGACTGATGCCGTGACGCTGAACAGCGGTGATATACAACAAGCTGCTTTTTTTTTAAGTACATATTGATGCACAGCAAGACTGCATTGCATATTTTTGTAAGGCTTTCTTGGTTACATGATTAAAAAACTATTCGGCAATTAAAATGACATTTTCAACAAATCCACTCAGTGATTAGTCAGCAATTTGAATGTGAATCGGCAGGTCATGATAAAATGTTCGAACATTCTCCACAAGGGGGAGCTATTAGCACACAGCATCACTGAGAGAAAGGAAACCCACACCAACAGGATCTCACGAACAAATGTGTTTACAGCTTTAAATTCTATGTATGTATAATTATGGGGTACGATTAACTGTTTGTTATAATTTACAAGTATATGATAATTCATCCCCAAAATAAATCCTAGATTCTTGAATGATAATGTAATTGTTACTGACAGCTAGTTTAATTTTCTTGATATCCACCTTCACAACACTGATGTATGCATATGCAAATGAGCCTTTAAACTAAGCACCAAATGTTATATTACATTCTGACCAATCACAAATATTCTTTGCATGTTTGTTTGAATGAAGGCATTCCCATGATCTAACGAATGTAACACTGAACGGCTGTGGCGTGTATCAGTATAATGGCACTGTGATATTTTGTAAAGGCCACATATAGTGTGGCCTTAAGGCATAGCGATAACTGTCATTATGAACCCATGATTTTAAATTTTAGTCCTTGAGAGCACGTTTTAGCACTTATTTTGCTCCCAACACACATGACTCAAATTAACAGTTAATTATCAAACCTGTAAAATGTTTAAACTGAGAAGGGAAAACCCAAAAATGTGCAGCACTGAGCGACTCCAAAAGTACAACTGGGAAATGTTTGTTATAGAGAATACGTAGAGAAACAATTTTTGCTGAAATCCCCCCACATTTTGCCCCAATCTTGTTTACCACATGAAACACACAGCAAGTACCCCGTGCCCAAGAAAAGAATGATGATGAATCTCTCTCCAACTACTGGCACATTACAAGAAGCGAGGCCCCAATTAATACTGTACTAATGCCTGGCTATTATTCATCCATTGAAAGCTTAGAATAATTGTTCTGATAGTTATGTGACACACAGACAAAGACATAAATCCTTCCTGCTCTCCAGACGAGGACGTTTGGCAGCCAACCAGAGTCTAAAATAGGGCCGGTGACGTTTGATACCCGCTTTGAACAGTCAGGGTTTCACTTTTTATGCAATCGCCTAATCTCAGATTCGAAGGAAAAGTGTCGCTGCAATTTGAAAGATCCCTCCCAGCCACGTCCATAGAGCAGCTACCTGGTGAGACTTCGCCGCAGAAGCAAACCTTTGACAGTCTGCAGCCGGTTTCAGCACACACCCTTTAGAAAACGACCCGAGATATTGATAGCCGAGGTCTAGACGCAAAACAATAACGTCCACAGTGGCGGCCCAGCTACCTGCTGCTCCTTCGCTTGGACTGGCGGAGAGGAATAATGTGAATGTCAGGCATCCGGTCGTTTTTTAGAAAAGAGACCCGCTCTGCATGCTTAACATCTCCTATTCTGTAGCCTTCCATTGTGTGGCCCAACATACCTGGTTATTTTTCAGCTACATACATTAAAGCGCTATACAAAGAGGCAGACGGGGATTAAGCCTAGTCCTGGACTGCGCAGCATTCTGAACCAAGATTTTCCATTGAATTGAAAAAACGCAGTCCATGAATAGGCTTTATGCTAAAGCCTTTATTAATTTACAGTCTGTGTAGATTCAAGCGTCTGTTCATGAATTTTTAAAAAAATGGAGTTTAAACGATTTGTCCATTCACAGTCTATAGCCCAAGGCATATTTTATGGTCCGACCGTACCAAAAATATCTGTACAGAGTGCAGTCTAAATTGGCTATTAGTTTGCAGCCTGTAATCTAATATATGTATATTTACATCATGCAGTTTGCAACCTGCAGCATGTATTCGTTTCTAGTCTGCGGTCCATTAACTTACAGTCCGCAGTTAAAGTCTGCTGCTGAATAGCATATACACATTGTATACTGAAATTAATTGCCAACACAATGTAAAACATCTTTTTGAGATATTTGCAGTCTTTAGTGCATTGCAGGCAGGTTTAGAATTTGCACAGGGACCTGTAGACGATGGTGTGTGAAGACTGATGTGTGTGTGTGTGTGTGTGTGTGTGAGTTGTGGTGCTCTTCTCCTTTAGGCCTGGAGCTCTGTGCTATAGACGCGCTTCTCTGGATTATGATTAGGACTGTGTCCCGTCCATTAGGCCCTAACGAGCAGATCCAACATGCTTAAATGCAGATTTACTTGTCTGGCATAGTGCGTATAGCCTAATGATAAAAGAAAAGAGTGGCTGTTCAGGAGAGTAGAGGGAGGAGAAGAAGAAGAAGAAGAAGAAGATGAAGAAAAGAGAAAGAATGGACAACTTTCACTCTCTGCCTCCTTTATCTCCCTCCACAGGGCAGCATGACTTGTTTTGAGGTGCCCCACCATCCAAGCCAAACTGGCTCAGCCTCAGCTTTTCCTGTTACCAGCAATGCTGCAGCTCTCTGCTGTGCACGAGACCCAGTGCATCACACACACACACGCACACACACACGTATATCCAAACACCCAGACGTCACCTTCCTCCCATGGGCTTTAAATGAAAGCACGAAGTGTCAAATTCCAATGGAAATCATGGGTGCGTTTTCTGTGATCAGAACAGACCGGTCAGCCTTGACCCCCAGCCCACAGACACCCAGTAAAATTAGAGAGAAAACAATGAACAGGTGCATTTTCTTTCATCCAACAAGGACCAGGGAGGCTGACGCACTATGAATAAAGGGCACCGAGCAGAACGCACGCGAATGTGTGCGCGTGCGTGTCTGTGTGTGTGTGTGTGCGTGTGTGTCGTTCAGTGTGAATGAATGCACGAGCAGCTAAAGCTAAAGAAACCTTCATACCTTTACCTCGATTCCTCCGAGCTCTGTCCTTCCTCGCCTCTTCAGTGGGTCTCATTCATGCCCCCTCTCGCTCTCTCTCTCTCTCTCCCGCTCTCTCTCGGTGTCACTCTTCCCGCTTCTCTTCTCCTCTCGCGCTCCTCCGTCTTCGTGCGGATGCATAAAGATTAAAAATTAATAAACCTGTCTCTCTCTCTCGCTCGCTCACTCGCTCGAAGCTCGAGCAGCCAGTCCTCTCCTCCCTCCACCCAAAACAAAAACAAAAAACACAAACAGAAATTAGGAAAATTGCGAGAGGAGAGAGTCAGACCCGGACGAACTGGAGTCTCTGGCCGGGCACAAATCCGACATGGTTGCTCGAGAGCGAGAAGCTCCTGGCAGAGGAGAGCGCGAGCCTGCAGCCGCACACACACACACACACACCAATTAAAGGGAGAAAAAACGCGTCTCCTCCAGTCCGACTGACTGTTGTTGTTGTTGCTGTTGTTTATCTGTCCAGAGTCTCAGCCATGATCAGTGAAAACACACCGCTTCTGTTCTCCTCCGCGCGCTCTCTCTGAAGTCACGCGCTGTGCAGCCGCAGCTCGAGCGACGCTCCACTGCAGAGCCTCGCAGTCCTCCCGCTCCCTCTCTCTCTCTCTCTCTCTCTCTCTCTCTGTGAGTGTGTGTGTGTCAGGAGGGAAAAAATAGGCTATTTCTCACTCTCTCTCTCTCTCTCTCAGTGCACGAACACGTGGGGGCTCCACCGTTAAGCTGGTGGTCTTTTTCTGTCGCCCTCCACCAGCGCTCACCGTACGAGCGCTTCTCCAGCGTGCACGGTCTGCATCTCGCGCTCTCTCTCCCTCGCTCTCTCTCTCGCCTGGCTGATTTAACCTATGGTGTGTGTGTGTGTGTGTATGTAAGTGTGTGTGTGTGTGTGTGTGTGTGTGTGTGTGTGTGGTGAGGGGGGACGGAGGGGGACAGCAGAAGTGTGTGTGTGTTGGGTGAGGTGTTTGGAGAGAGGCAGCACTGAGCTCCACTGCAGATTGGAGAAATGGCTCCGGAGTGCGAGAGTGGTGGTCATGCTGATGGATGTCCATCTGTGGTCAATTTTAAATAAATAAAAGAAAAGAAATAAATAAAGACGCAGGAAATCCAGCAGTATAATATACGTTTGAGGTTTCAGGTTGAGTCTATGCATTTGGATCAGGGGCGCCGGAAGCATTTTTAATTGGGGGGGGGGGGGCTGTAGGGGGTTCAGTGTAAACTGAACAGTACGAATACGGTAATGTATTAAGCTGAGTTTAAAATGAAATTAAAGTGTTTTTGGGAGCAGAATTTAGGGTTTACACTATAAAATAGGCATTTTAGGGATTTTTTTTTTACCAAATCACAAATTAACGTTTTTTTTAACAATTCGCGGGTGCTCTTGGAACGTAATCCCTGCAAATGTCTGCTATATATGCTACAAGCCTGAACGTAAAGAAATAAGCAATATGCTGCTCTTTCAAAATTTAATTAGAAGAAAAATTGGAAATACCTAAAAGCAACTGATGTAAAAAAAAAAGTGTAATGTAACAATATATACTGTAAATACAGTTTAATGGAGGCAAAAGCTTTTGAATGAGTTGAAGCAAAATAATCACACTCGCTTTTATCAAAACAGCACAGAAGAATTACATTTTTGTCCAATGATACGTAAACCAGAAGTTATTGTGAGATGTTGAATAATCTTTTTCATGATCCAACACAAAGTGAATGTCAGTGCACTAACGACAAATCTGATGAGCTGTACATACATATAAGCTAATCATTTATAATCTTTGTAGAAGTGCTTTTTATTTATATATTAGACCATCTCCAAGGATATACATATTCATGCACTGACCACAGTAGCATGAATATGTATATCCTTGTCATTTTTTATGCTGCATCCTGAGCTGTTTTTCTTTTTCAAACTGTCTGTTGTGTCCCCATAAATAAGAATACGACAGCAGTCTGCTGATACAGAAGGGCCCCTTTCTTTGTGCATGCAGGCGGTGCTGAGTACAGCCTTGCACCGCATTATACTAGTGCCTGCAGAAATACAAGACTAGTAAAACTAAATAGCCTGCCCTGGAATTTTGGTAGCTGAGGCTATGTATGAATAAGGTAAGGGGTATGGATAATGGGGTGGTCTTTTCAGGTAAGGAGTGGTCTTAATGTGCAAATTAATTTTTTGTTGCCGTCTTTAACAGACCACTACTATTTATGGACTTGGCTGCTACAGATAGTTACACAAACTTGCAAAAAAAGATACTGTATGGGAAAAGGACATCAAAAGTGAGTAGTTATATTGACTGACACTGAAACACAGGATGCAGCCTATAAGAAACTGAAACAGTTCATGTAGCCTATAAGATTTACTTTTAGTAGTGAATAATCAAGGTACTTAATAAAATTAATTGAATTATTATATTTTTCTAGATGAGTCCATCAGTTCCATTAGCACTCCATGCCATAAGATGCTTTTTAATATTATTTGTTTAATTATTTAAGGGAGCCTAGCACAAATAGAGTTTCATTAGTAGTCACTTTATTTATTTGTTTATTTATTTATTCTTTCATTTATACTCAGACAGGACTCCAGCCTATGACGCGGTTTGACAGTTTCATTAGCAGTCTATATCACATGATGTTTTTATTAATTGGTTACTGAATTAACTATGCCGGCATATGTTTCAATACACACTCACCGACACTCATTCCACAGTATGACACAGAGCCGTGGGGCATTAAAGCACACAAACAGCAGCTTAAAATGACCCAAATTAATTCTGTCCAGAGCTCATCTAACACATGCAACACGTGAGCCCCCACTCAGCTTTGACCAATGCTGATTGAGGGTTCGTTGTGAGCTCTGCCACCGTGGAAAGTGCTCCAGCCTGCCCTCAGGGGAAATCACATGCAAAGGTTGCACTTTCACATGTAACACACTGCAGGACATTATGGATGCAGCTTTGCCCAGGCCTGTGCTTTCCAGAGCTTTCGCAGGAAATAAAATGTCACCTGTCAATTTTCTTCATTGGGATATTTTGATCATCACATATTTTTTTGCAAACCAGCTCCCTTCCGTATGAACACTTCACGATCAATGGAGCAATGGAAATATCACAAGATCACTTCAAATAACTCAAAGTCATTCTTTCTAGTCTTCAAGTTACCATTGTTTTTTGGTTGGATTTTTGAAATTGTTAACACTTTTTGTAGTTTTTTTTTTCTCAGGTCACCACACAGATTCTTTTAGATCTCCTGGGATGGCAGCGAACAGACAGAGGACGAGGTAAGTACTTTTCAGTCTGATTTATTTTCTTCCCCACAGGTACAGGTAGCACAATTATTCCCTCCCCGCTACTCGGCACAGCAACACAGGTGGACACTGCACTCTTAGACTGTAAGTGTTCTCTTTTCACAGCACTTTCCACCCAGCTCTGATATTGGTAGAAAGGAAAAAAGCAAACCTTGCACAAGAGAACAGACCCTCTGGGAGGGCAAGGCACTACTCGCCACCCTGAGGGACTAAGAGAGAGGGAGAAAATGCCCCAACTCCTCCTCCTCCTCTTCCTGTAGGGAGGGCAAAAAAAAGGGTCAGCGACCCTAGCCGGCCCAGCAAGATAACAATCCTCTTGATGCACATTCCTGGCTGACCACCTGCACACCGCAAGGTGGTCCTACGCTGGTTATTAGGATGCCGGGTGCTTCAACACTCAATCCGCAGATCTGGAACACCGTTCTGCAGATGAAGACTGAGAGCACACTCTCAGGCCAAGCAATGCTCTCAGGAATGGTTTAGCACAAAACTGCACAAATTAACTAACAATAGAAAACATGCTACCTGACTGACAGAGAGCTCCTCCCTACATACCGCCATATCGAAAAATATCACACAAACAAAGAAAAAGCCCACACATTTCATGTCAAGTAGGTGTTGGTTGTAATTTCAGCCATATACACAGTACACAGTGAAACCAAACAACATTCCTCCAGTATCATGGTGCAAAATAAAAAACAAAAACAGACTCACAAAGCACAAAAACAGAACACCACAATAATACACAAGTGTGGGCAGAACTAGACTGAAGAGAGAGAGTACAAAAAAACAAGAGTAGCCTTACAACAATTTGCAAGACAGGATAACAAACAACACAGTCAACCGGGGCAATAACATCACTTGTGTGAGTAAATTTCTTAACTCCTCCTCTTAGCCTGGATGGGACATAACACACATATCTTATGCTGGCTTGGTGGGGAGAGGGAAGGCCATCTAACCCACCCAGACAAGTGTAAGGCCGAGGGTGCACTTTTAAACTCCTGGCCATGGATAACTGGAGCTCACCTTGAAATTAAGCTCACAATCTCCCTATGATATGGAAAACGCTTAAAGAATTGTGCATAAAGAACATTATGAATGTGTAAATCCTCTGCATTATATAATTTCTACACCAGTCAAGGCTTTGTGTGAGGATTACACACTGACAGCAGTATTGTTTTGTTTCTTTTTGTATTTTTGCACCGTAGGCCTTTAAGATCATGTTCTCATTCATGCAGCAGCTCTGTATGAACTGCTGAGTCTTTGCTTTGTCTTCAGACAGGTTAGAGGTCCAGTTGCATTGGTGGAATAAGCTCATCTCGCTCTGCTTTAGGGGTGTTTTCCTAAGGCCAGGAGCAAAAGCGATTTTACCAATCAAAGCCTTATAGTATTTGCTTCGGGGGGTGTGAGGTGGGATGCTCCAGCCAGCCAGGGAAGTCAAAAGAAGAAAACACCACCTAACTTGACAGGGCACTTTGATAATTTAAAAGTATGTAAACAAACACATGTTCTCAAAGGAACTATGGAGGAATCCAGACAAATGTTAAACTAACCAGAAAGTCTAAATACAATATGAACTGATGGGAATAGTCGAGGAAGCTTCTCAAGAAAAAAATTTAATGATCAGTTTCTGGGGTTTTTTTTCCCATTTTTTTGTCCTTTTTGTTATACAGTTATGGTTTGGTAATGCCTTGGTGAAGAACTTGACAGCTTGATAATTGTATCTGAAAGAAGAACATTGTCTAGACTTTAATCCTTCATGGATAATGCTGATCACCCACTACACAGTGTAGTGGTAGGACACTTTTAGCCATAGATTCACCAGCACCACAGAAAATCCTATCACTACTATGCACTATTATGTACAATAACTCATAGGACCCAACGCCAAATCACTATTTTTATAAATAGTATAGATCAACAAATAAAACTACTTCAGCAGTGAATTTATTTGTTGATCTATACTATTTATATCCACTTCTCTTACTGAACTTTCATATGTATAGCATAGTGTATTTAGTACTAAGCATTTTCAGATTATTTCTGGAGAGCTTTATTTTATTTAGACTTTTATTTTGAAATTTCCTATTCTTCTTGTCTTTGTGTCTCTGTGTGTCTGTGTCTTTGTACCATAAGCAGTTTCCTCTGGGATCAATAAAGTTTTCTGATTCTGATTCTGATTTTGATTCTCTATAAGTCAGTGTTATTAAATCAACCCACTATTCAATTCCCAACCATAAGCAAAGCTGTTACACTAAAGCTGCTGTGGAAATTAGCTAACGTCTTCAAGCTGCTTGAGAAGAAAGAGGCTGTTATTGAATAACAACCAGTTTAATGATAATTACATTACTTAATCACACAATCTGGAAGCCAATAAATGCTGCATTTGGTATGCCTTCCCAAATGGAAGTCCTTGGATGGCACTTATATTCACCAAAACGGCCACAGCACCTAAAGTACGCTGAATGCAACAGACAGCCTTGGCATAGATTACAACCTCAATAAATTCATTGCTTGCTACCTGCCTACTGCACAGTTTTAGAAATAGGCAGTCTGGGAAATGGAACAAGTAAAGCTTAGCTTTATTTTAGTGGCATTTTCTTTTAGAAATATAGGAACACTGATGTGTTACTCAGCTACCGATCTTAAGTCTCATTTCAAGATACATGAAGATACTTCTTTAGGCTCAATTTGGTAACTACAATGCAAGTTCTGTAGTTTAACTTGAGGGTGAGGAACTGAAGTCTAGGCCCATATACAGATCCTTAGAGTCAAACTCTGGAGCCAACAAGCTCATATCTTAATGTGTACCAACTTACATGGCTATAACGAACCAAGCAATTGGGCAAAAGTCTTTACTTAAAAGCTGTTTACTATTGAGCAGTACATATATTTAGTACATTAATTACTATTTTTAGATTTTAGTGTTTGTTAAAGCTTTAGTTGTCTGTTTAAGCTGCAATCTGTGTGATGCACCACCGACTTTCTTGTCACACATTCTAACATCAAGAGCCACTGCTGGATGACATCAAGATGTATGTCCAGAAATCTAAACCACCTTCAAATGTGTCTGAAATGCATGATGTCACATGATGTCACACATGAAAGAGTAAATATCTCAGGAATGCTGCATGCTAGAGGAATACTTTTTTTCGTCCAGAAAGTAGCATTGTGTTGTTCCATTGAGGGGGCCATTGATCGTATCACTTTGTAACCCAGGCTGCTGATCCACTGGCAATCCCATGATGTCTTGGGTTGAGTTTGTCAGCCAGCCAAGGGCGCATTCTCACTGGCACACTTTAGTGGCTTGAAGTCAAATATAATAATAATAATAATAATAATAATAATAATAATAATAATAATAGCCACGAGCGGCGATGGTCAGGGTCCAAGCTGTTTACACCCAGTCCTCCAAACCACAATGCTGACAGGTTAGAACGCTTTGAGCTGCAGAGGCAGTTCATGAAGTATATAGAAGATATCCAAATATCCTGTTGTAGCACCTCCCAGTGACGTTCACGACACTTGGCACATATTATTGTAGTATCAAAAACATACACATGTCTGAATTTGTAACAGAGGGCAGAATTCAGCAGTAAAAAGCAATTGTGAGTTATGGGCAGAAAACCACTGCAATGTTTGACTGTATGCTATAGCACCCCCTAAAGGGAAGCTTGTATGTCATCTAAGCTTGTATGTCAACAAACGTACCAAGTTTGAGAATTGTTGGCCTGGGATTTTTGCCATGTAGAAATTTTTGGTGCCCCTTTGGCTGATATCGGCCATGTATTTCATGATACGGTCGCATGATG
>JBBJLS010000140.1:2315233-2329988 GCA_037577275.1 Bryconaethiops microstoma | reverse complement strand
TATTACATGCATGTTTAAAAGTATGAGAAAGGCACCAAACTAATGTAATGAAATATTAACTTTTAATTTATTGCAACTGGAATAAAAAAATTGTCAGTTTATCATTAGTATAATTAATATCAATTTATCATATTATATCATTGAGTACATCACGGTGTACCAGCAGGCAGGAACAGTAGATCATCCAACAATGTCATGTTTTAGCTTTTAGCTCTCCCTCCTCCTCAGCCTCTCAGAGAAAAGTTTTGGTGCCCTCAGAGACCCTCACTAATACACTTCACTCAGAAATATGAATATAAAGTTTAACGTTAAAAATGTTCATGTCTTATGCATGAACATGAGCACACATAGACACACACACATACAGACACACACACACGCACACAAACACACACACACACACACACACACACACACACACACACAGAGCCACATTATTTCTCCATACATACCTCCTCTGAGTCCCTAAAGATGGGGAGTAACAGAACCCTCAGGCGGTGGAGTCGGAGTGTGTGTGTGTGTGTGTGTTTGGATCAAAGGTGTGTTTCCTGCTCGTGACACTGACACATGCAGGTGTGTGATAATTTTAATAAAACCTGAGATTTTCTCCTGGGATGGAGAGGAAAATCAGAGACCTTTGGATCATTATCATTCCATTCTGACTGTCTCTCTCTCGCCCCACCATACCACCCCCTCCGTTTTTTTTCTCTTTTTATTCTCTCTTTCTCCAAGCATATCTTTTCTCTTCTTCTTTCTCTTCTTCTTTCTCTGCACTTCTTTCTTTTTCTGCTTACCCTCTCTCTGTCTTTCTCTCTCTCTCCTCCTCTCTGTTTTGTCATTCTCTCACTAACTCTTTCCTAGTTCTCGTGATCTTTTTTGCTTTATTCTCTTTTTCTCTTCTCTCTTTTCTGCTTCTCTCTTTTCTGCCTCTGCTGTACTTTTTCATCTTTATCTCTCTCTCCATTTCCATATTTCCTTCTGCTTCTCTTTCTCTTTTTCTGCTTCACCTTATCACTCATTTTTTTTCTTTCTTTCCTGTATATCTGTCTGTCATTTCTGCTTCTTTTTCTCTTTTTTGGTTCTCTCATTTCTACTCTTCTGTCTTTTCGTCCTCTCTCATTCTTTTTCTCTTTCTCTTTCTCTCTCTCTCTCTCCCTCTTTCTCTCTCTCTCTCTCTCTCTCTCTCTCTCTCTCTTTGTCTCTCTCTCGAATCTTCCTGCCTTAATGTTGAGGCCTCGATTTCTACAATGCACTCAGTTAGTTTCAATTATGCCCACTGTGCTCCCCCAGCCTCTCTCACTGCCCCCCCCCCAAAAATACTCCTCATGTCTCCTCATGACTTTACCGTGATCCGAAATGACTTGTTGATTGACAGCAAAAGGCGACTGGAGGCAGGAGAGGAACGCTAGCCCTCGTGCTAATTAGCTCAGATTGGTGTCAAGCGCTGTGTGCTCCAAACACCTTGACGACGGCCTTTTCAGCACAATTAGAGCAGATAAACATGTCTCAGACAGTGGCATCTGATTTGCACAAAGCCAAATAAAGTATTTCAAGAGTTGTGATGCATCTCCAATGCTTTTGATGACAGCAATGAGGCCCATGCTAACAGCCTGTTACATACAGCGACTCATTATAATTGCATGTTGACCTCCTTCTGAAGACCCAGACAACCTCAGTAATTGTGAGTCATTGTGTAACGTGTAAGGAGACTGTCAAGCTGATAAGCAATAAGGCACTTGGTAAGGATAGGAGGGGGAGGGCACACTTTCCCTCTAACATAAGCCATTATGCTCACATTTCTGCTTCCAGAGATCCGCCCACTGCTTACCTGTCAATGCCAGAGCAGATTTTAATACTCTACTGCTGCCCAGCAAAATCTCATTTCGCCCACTTTGCATGAACATATAATGTGAAAGCTCATTTGAGTTGATTCATTTTGACTCATTTTATTATTTCCCATTAGCACAACATATACACCTAAACGAAGGGAAGGTGTCTAGCTGATTGGTTTTACTATTAGAGTAAAACTCGGCATGTCCAATTTTCCGGTGCAACAGCAGAATATAAAAATCCATGCTGGCATTGACGGGTAAACCGCAGGTGGATCTCTGAAACAAACCCCCCCCCCCAAAAAAAAAATCTGCCAAAAATAATGTGCAAATAATAGAGCCAAACTAATACCATCCTACCTAGCAAATCCTTCAGGGATACTTACATATTCCTGCTCCTACCCGGGAGTGGAAAGTGCTTTACATTTACATTAGACCTTATTTTCTTTGCAGGTGTTATGACCATGTAAAACTGCCTTCTCAAATGAGTTTTAGGTGTTTCAGGACCACGGTCAGCTCCACAGTCACTGTATCCCCAAAAAAAGGGAAATGACTTTCCTTGGATAGAGTCATTTTCACATGAATAAAATACCTTCTAGCAAAGCAACACAGCTATTTCCCAGTGGGGTTGTAATATGTTATATCCATGTTTAGTGATTGCTAGTAATTCACTTGTAATTCACATAACTGTAAGTTACTTATCTGTCATATTAATACCCCAGTACTGTATGTCTGTGCAGTCAAATATAAACAATTTCCTCCAGCATCAATAAAGTTTTCTGATTCCCATTCTGATTCTGATTTTAATTCTAACTCATTAAGTGAAGTAAGAGCATCACTTTTTCCAGTCGTTCATTCTCCATAGTCCAACCACAGGCCTGAAGCTACATCAGGATGAAAACAAAATGCATGTTTGCCTCTAAATTACTCGGAAAGCAGTAATACACATTGAGAAACACACAATGAACACAATGAGGTTTTATTCAGTGCAAGTTTTATGCAGGACTTCAGGCCTACTGCAAAAGGTCAGGACCATAGGGCTTGCCCTTGGCTTCACCAGATATGTCTAATTATTAGTCAGGGATTGGAAGTCTTGTGAATAGGGTTTTAATAGTCATGTCAGAGTCAGCACTGAATAACTGGGGTTAAACATCAGCTGAAACATTCTGTCTGGACACTGTTATTTAGTAATGACCACTGTGTACTCAGTGTCATGGGCTTATGCATTGCTAGCTGGTTGTATTCTATTCAAATACAAATATTGATTACAATTTGTATTATTATTACTCATTATATATTTGTAGGATATGTGTATTATTAACAACAAATTAGTTACATAATGAATAACATTTACATTCTGCATCAACTTTTCACCTCTCCGACTCATACCCACAAATGTAATGTGGATCGAAAGTGTAGAACCTGTACGGCCCATAAGATTTCTGTCAGTGTTGAACTCCAACTCTCGCATAGCTGCAATTTGGTGCCTCTTCTCCTCCTACAGCTTTTGAAAGAGTGGCATGGTTCCAATGTCAAAATGTCTGTTAATATCCAGTGTAGTTCGCATGCATTGAGCTTTTCGATTGGTTGATCAGGGACTGAGCATTGTTCATTTAAAAAATTGATTTTTGTGGTCGAGTCACTTCTGTAATGTATGCACGGAGAGAGAGCATCTACAAAATGTGTCAGAGAGAGAGTCTGTAAGAGTCGGCTAAGGGTCGGAAAGGTAAAAATGCGGAGATAAACACAGACCTCAAAACACTAAAGCTCAGATAAGTTATAAAAAAAGACATGAGTCACTGTTTGTTGTGGTTTATTTAAAAATAATCAGCCCATGAATGCAGCTACACATTCACTCATACTTTCCCATAAATGGCTTGGTAACAGCCAAGTTAACACCCTCTTGGTGGTTCAGCTGCAGAATGCTGGCTCTGTGAATGTAGAGAATCAGAAGAATGATGGTTTAAATCAACCTTGAGTGTAATTTTTTTAAAAACGTTTTTGCCCATAATAGCAAACACACAATCACCCTTTGCATTTTCTCAAGGAAATGCCATCTAGTTTCTCTTCTCCTTTCTGCTTCTTATTCTGCGGCCCCCACCCCCATACTCCCCCACCCCAATCTTCCTGCCGTGATGCTGTGGCCTCGAACTTCAATACAATGACAACAAGTCTTTCAGAGCTGAACTCCAGCTCTGGGATCAGTAGGTTCAGGACCAAGGTCGGGTCCACTATCAAACTGCCGCTGTTGTTTCGGGACCATGGACAGCACCACTGAACTTGCACTGCCTTTCTGTTTATTCATAGACTCCCTTTGTTTCAGGACCAAGGACAGTTCCTCTATTTAACAAACTACTGGCCAGCCATAAACATGCAACCATAGACAGCTCCTCTGACCCTCTGTTCATCATTGGTCATTATCAGGTGCAGTTAGAGCACTAAGAAGGTCATTTGAAGAAAGCAGCCCATTGTATATATAATGGAAATAACTTGGTGACTGTTGATTACGAGAAATTGTATACTAACGTACATTACCAGTCAAAAGATTTTGTATACTGTGTTTTTACCAGTTATATCCATTTATTACATATATTGCAGATTTGTATTCTTGTTATGCATTGGACAATTGTTGAGTGCAACGAAAAATATTGTTGAGTGCAAAGAAAAATACGTCAGCAAGTTTCCTTTAATACATGGAAAGAATCTGTAACAGTGCATATGTGACATCCTATTAACTGGTTGTGTTGTGATGCAGAGTCAAATACTAGACTCTCCTTTAACTTTAAATATACTCGTTAACTGTTTAATCCCTTTGGCTGTCACTAAATAGCTCATTAAATATCTAACAGTGGTCTGTTGATCCACATTATGATTATATGAGCAATTATAATTATAATTACAATTATATTAGGTGGCTTTTTAGACATGATGAATAAAATATGACATTGCCAGGCTAATAAAGGCACTCATGTAAATGTAGGAAATCTCAGGGTATGCAAAATAGTTTAGAGGTTGTGCATTATTGTAAACCAATCCATTGTAAATACACACTTACTGACACACAGGTGATCTAAATACACACTTACTGATGAAGTTATTGATGCACAGAACATGTACAGTAAACATTCCAAGAGCACCCACATATAGTGAGAAACTGCATGTTGTGATGTGGTTAAAAAAATGCCTAGAAATGCATATTTTTATAGAATAAACCCTAAATATGCCCACAAATATGATCACAAAACACGTTTTCATTTTAGACTGAGCTTAATATATTACCCTTAAAGAAAATGTAAAGGTAAACCCATATTCGTACTGTACAGTGTACACTGAACTCCCGAAGTGCTAGAATGTAAAATACCGATGTTACCCCTGTATAGACTGTAGCATAATTTAATTCTGGACTGCAACTGCATAAGCGGGGGTTTACTGTATATACACCCTTACTGATTGCAGGACATGTAAATACACACTTACTGCCACACAGGACATGTATATACACATTTATTGGTGCACAGGAAATGTTTATACATACGTACTGACATACAGGACATGCATAGACAAATTTACTGATGCACAGGATGTATATAGGGATACTTACTGACAAACACACATACTCATACTGAATAGGAGGTCGCACTGAACCATTTAAGATTCACCTGCATTACTAGACATTTCAGTCACACCTGTGCTCTGACCCAAACCCTCCACCAGAGCCCCTACCCTCACTTTTGTGGGACGTCCCAGAATTTCTGCACAATGCAACTGTCCAAACAGTGTGTGCTTCCCCACACAATCAAAATAAATAGCGTTTTGAATCCATAACCCATTTTAGAAGCAAAAGTCACAGCAAAGATGTAAGAGGGGTTTGGAGACTGGAGAAGACCTTGTTTACTCAAAAATTAAACCCAAACAGTCCAACACGTGTGAGAGTCATGCTGTGCTTTAAATCACAGCATAGGTTTAATAACCCAGCTTTATTGTTATATGGCAAATTTAGTGGCTGTGCGAAATTTTAAGCATTGTATTTCAAGCGCTGCACATTATTAAACGTTATAGCAATATTCGTCTGTGCAGTACTGATAGCACAGAAGACTCCAGAGAAGACTCCTTTGGCCAGTCTTTAACCATTAAAGACCCTGACTGGCTGAGGTGTTTTTAACGGGTCCAGATTCCATGTTTACCTTCTATCATTTTGTACCTAACGTCTGATGGGTTTGTTTAACAAAACCTTTCATAATTCATCATAATTCATCATAATTCATCATAATTTCCAACCACAGACTAGGCTGTTTGTATGACTGTGCCTTTGAGGTTGATACATATAACTGATCTCTTTTCTGATTGGCTGTCCTGCATTGGAGCTCATTCAAAAGACAGCATGAGCCTGAAGTACTCCTTAAAACTTCAACATGAATGGGTGGGGCAAAACTGCTGGAGGCTGAAGAAGGAGACATAGAAAACCGGGCTGTTTTCACTGATAAGTTTGCAAATGTATACTCTATGAACGGGGCAGTGAATATTTAAATACTTTAAACCTTTTTAATTGCAGAAAAGTGATGAAACAGTCCTAATAATATATTGGAAATCATGCAACAGCAATAAGTAGCAGCAAAATCACAGTACTCACATTTGGTCTATAGTAAATGCAGATCATAAGTATTAAATGGTGAACTATGATCACATCACAACTTGTGATATTTAATATTCATGAAGCAAACCTAGGAGCAATTTAGGACAGATGATTTTTCATTCCAGCATATTTGACACTGAAACATTAATACAAATGCTGTATTCAGCATTTGTGTAAACAAGTGACAGATACAACTTACCTCTTAGAACGGGTCTGTAAATTTTCGACATATGGCAAAACAGCTCCTTACATGGAAGTTCCCCTGGTTTGCGTTGATGCTCAAGGTGTCAGATGTCATGCTGAACTTTGTTGCTGTAATTTTAAAACTTTCTTTTATTTTGGGTCTTAGAAACAAATGGTAAAAGCACAAGATCTTTGAACCCACATGTGGGTGGGGAAAACCCGCAGAGGAGTGGCCGACTGGTGGCACAGCAGCAAACGACGAACATGTGGGAGAACAAACACCGGGTTTAGCCTGTTTTACACCATTTATATTTGTTGAAATCAGATTTGACTGAGTTCAAAGGGTTAAACGTTTACTCAGACAAAAATGACACATATCTTCAAATGTATTGTTATGGAGATACAAAGTTTTGCTTGGACAGTGATGATACACATAGTTTGCACCAAGGTATCTCATTAGCTCGGACTGGCTACAGTCACTGCTCATGCATTGGATCCCCAGGCGGGCCAATAGTATAGAGTGAAAAAGAGCATAATAGTGTGTCTGCACAGCTTCATGAATGAGTCTCGAAGTCCTTGTGTGCACCATTGGAAAAGAAGCCACTATCAGCCATTGCCTGAAGGTCCACCCTCACGCTAGCAGACGAGCCTTGGAGAGGCTAGCATGGGGGACATTGATCCACACATGGGACATGGGTTGGCTGCTAAATGCAAGAGCCTTGGAGAAAGTGGAGAAAATAACTCCAGCATTATACATTTGGTGGAAAGATCAGGAAAAGGCAGTTGAGTCAGAATACCCAGCCTGGCCAGCCCTCTGCCACCAGCCCGTCCAATTATAGAGTGTAGCTGTGCTTTAACTGGCTGGTGGGAGTCAGTAAGGAAGCTGCATTGTGTGCATTCAGAAGCCCACTGGGTCACTCTTATTTGCTGAAGGGGAGGTGTTAGACCAGCCCCCACACTCCACCGGCGTGCCGCACAGATGAGCAGCAGTTACAGAAGACTCCTCTAATGCTATTAGAGGAGCCTAATGAGTTTTAATTGGGAGGAGATCTTAACTCAGAGCCCTAATTGCATCTGATTAAAGACAATATTAGTTTTACTGCTGGTAAATTGGTTTTTGGGGTGGGAGGGTTTTTAGTGGGATCGATGTTTTCCTACTGGAAATATTCTCTTGCCCTTAAGCTCAAAAATGAAGAAGGGGTGGGTGGGGATAGCTGAAGGGGGGAGGCAGACAGGGAGAGAGACACAGAGCAGGGCTGAGAGATTATTAGACAAGAAAGCAAGAGGAGTGAAGCCCATATATAATGGAGAAGTTGAAGTCTCCCAAAACTACAGTAATAAATATCCGATACTCAATCAACCATGCTGCGAACGTTTAAACACACCAAACCAGCTATTAAAACTCTTCAAATCAGAAAGCTGCGTCCGCTAATAACACACAAATCTACAATTTGAGAATAGGCAATAACAATAATCATTTATATGGCACTTTTTGAGCTTTATGGAGCAAAACATTGGAAAAATACTCAATGGGAAGGTCGGAATTTTGTAAAATAGCACAGTTACAAGCCATGCAAAGCATTGCTTCTCACTCTACTGCAGCCCTGCCCTGCAAATACAGTGAGCGTTTAACTCACATGTAAGAAAATAGAATATAACCCAATGTAATCTTGCAATTATTTCAAAGTTCCCTATCAGCCTGCCCCCGCCTGTCTTAATTCTAATGTTACTGCATTGGGCTTAACTCTGCCATTGTTTCATGTATTTGCAGAGATTAGTTGGCTTACAGGGGTTTACAGAGTCATTATATAAGCAATGTGATAGAAATTCACCAACCAAAGCCCTGAAGAGAAGCCGGAGGCGGAGATAATGTGTCATGCATAAAGCACAGATGAGCTGTGCGCTGTCCGTTGTGAAGCAGTTCTTTACTGTCGCAGAGCACAGCATACGCCTCGGGGTGAACACGCCTGAACACACACATGTATTATACATATGTGTTATACATATGTAAGTATGGGGCTTATTTCCATATTTGTCCCATTTCATTGTATCAACATTCAAACCACACCATGTGTGAAAAGGTCATGGGCAGATCAACCAGTTTAGTTAACTGGGATCAGCTAAACACACCGAGGTTTGCTTACTGCCAGTCCGGATAAGCCTAAACATCTTATAGAGCATTTCCAGCAATGTGAAGCTGGCTAGCAGGTCTCAGCAAGCAGCACACTACACGGCAATCTACAGACAGTTTGGAAGAGGTGAGAAAGAAAGTTATTGAACCGTAGCAGTCTTGAAAGTGTTAAAATGTAATTTCTAAGGTTCTAGGGCTCCTGTGAACCACAGTGAAGGCCATTATCTACACATGGAAAACACTGTTACAGTGGTGAATGTTCCCAGAATTTGTCAACCTACCAAAATTCCTCTAAGTGCTTTGCTCTCTCAGGACCTGGGGAGCATATATATGTAATATATATGTCTAAATATGATGTAGTAGTCTCAAATCTGTCTTAGTTTTTCAAACTCAGAGACATTTTTTTGGTCCTGATGGTAAAAGTTTTTCTCTGTTTTTTAAAGTCAAGACCGATTATGTCCTGAAAGTGTATTGGAAAAAAACAAAACAAAACAAAAAATGAATAAGGAACACACAAACACACACACACACACACACACACACACACACACACACACACACACACACAAACAAAACTCTTTCCTCCATCAATTTTGTGCTCTCTTTCGAGTACTCGAAATTTGCTGCGGATCAGTGGCAATTTAAAGTCGGGGCACCAGAGACTGTGCTAAATTATGCTTATATGAGAGAGTACATTCCTGGGCTTTTAGAACCGGTGCAGTTTCTTAATTGCCATTCTCACCTGACCAATTGGAGGTGGTTGTTTTTTTCCCACCTCAAACAACCTCTTCTTCCCAGAACATGAGGGCATAATGAGCTGTGGGGTGTCCCTTACAGCTCGCACCGCCGCCCTAGAATGGATTTCGCTAATACGCCAATTAGTCACAAGCTACAATTAGTGAAGAGTGGAGCCCCCCCAAAGCCCACGTCCATAAGCAGTACACCGCTCTATGACCATCATCACTCCATTATCCGCACTCTTCCTCCTTTAGCGGCCCGCTCGGCCTTGATGAGGCTTCGTCCCACCTGCACAGCGCATATTAGCAAAGCACATTGCTGCGGCCCTCGTATGTGTGTGTGTGAGCAAGAAAGTCTGCAAATGTGTCTACGTTTGCAAGTTAGTGTCTTGTGTTTTAAGTGCGCTGGGAGCAGCTTGGGCTGGTGTGGAAACCCAAGAGAGCAGAAATGGGTTTTAAAGATATAAGCTAGTGCAAATCTAGCATGACCAAAATATCTGACTGTTTCTCCTGAGAAATAGCAATGAATCAGACAGGCAGGCCAGGCAATGTTAACCTACATACACTCCCTGTCCACTCTATTAGAAACCCCAGAGCTAAACTTCTTCTATTTCCATTGGTCCATTTATTATCAAATTGCAACACAATTGGCATTTTGGTATTATGTAAAAAATGTAAAAAGGAAAAAAAAACAGAAAAATGTAGATACACCATTTCCAGTAGCGTGTAATTATGCATTGTAGTCCATGCCCAGCTCATCAGACTCTCTATCTATCGTTTATCAGTTTCGGGCCACTGGACCATTGCTGATCAGATATTATTTGGTATTATTGACCACTGACAAAGGCCTAGAGCAGGGCTGCACAAATCTGGTTCTGTTGTCCAAACACACCTGGTCTAGCTCACCTATCAATTGCCAGGTTTTGAATGTGTTTGGCAAATTTCCAAGCTGGAGGGGCTAATCACCAAACTGAGCTGGACAACAGCCCTCCAGGACCAGATTTGGGTGCCCCTGGCGTTGGAGATAACCCCAAACTGTTAGAAAAATGAAATCATGACTGTTGATTACAAACATGTTTATACTAATTTATGTAGTCATAGGTTAATGTAGATTCACTGCCCAAATCCAGTCCTGGAGGGCCGTTGTCCAAACACACCTGGTTTAGCTCAACTGTTAATTGTCAGGTTTTGTGAGTGTGTTTTGGGAATCACTAAACTGGGGAGGATAATCACCAAACTGAGCTGGACAATGACCCTCCAGGACCAGATTTGATCCCCCTGGCCTTGGGGATGACCCCAAACTGTGCATCAGCAGAGCTACAGCCTGTAATTGTACGCCAACAAAGTGGAGCTACAAGAGCAGGGTTTCAAATAAAGTTGCCAGTAAGTCTACACTAACCTACAACCACAAAAACGAGTATAAAATGATTGTGATCAAGGGTCATGATTTAATTTTCACAACAGTGACTGAAGGAGGTTACCTCATTATTAGCAACATTCTTGTCAATTTCAGGACAGATGTTGGAGTGAAGGTAAACACCAGCAGTTCAGAGGAGCTGTCAATGATTTTTAAAGTATAGCAGAAGTCAGAGGTCAGATTTGAAGGCCTGTGGTTTACAGGGTAGCACACTTCCTGTCTATTGAAGTGCTGAAATTAAACATGCTGAGGGAATGTATCTAAATAGAGGAGCTGTCCTTGGTCCTAAAATGAACCAAGTCTGTGCACATGCAGTCTCACGGGACCAGACGTTATCTCGGAACGAGGGAGTCTGAGGACAGCCACGAGGAACAGGATATATGTGTGTGGGAACAGAGACTTTTTAGGATGGGAACAACTATGAAATCTTTAAGCCCAACCAATGCCTTATGAAGCTGGAGGTCCAGGTAGTGGGCGGCGATGGTGAGCTTGTGAGAATTTTATCAATTCTGTTTCCGGGTCTGCTTGTTGATTCTGATCCCATGAAGACAAATGTTTAGATTATTCAGAACGAACCAGCAGGAAACAGGAGGAAAATGCTAAATAAAATGTTAATTAAATACTAATGGCTAAAATCTATCCCCTGCATGTAGATATGTGTCATGTGTGCTGAGAGTAAAAATAAATATTATTGCTTGCAAGGGAGGAACAGTTCACTTACCCCAGACTGGACTTCAGTTTTAGAAGTGATGACTGGACTGTAAGAAAACAAAACTGTTAAAAAAATAGGCAAAAGTCTGGCACACAGAGGACTGATAGAGGGAAAAGCAGCCACAAAAACTTTTGTAAACTTTGCCACTTTCTTTTTTTACTCAGTTTTTCTTCCAATTTAGTCACAGCCAGGTCCCTACATAGATCTCCCCAGACTGTGCAAGGCTTCTAACGCCTGACTTGGCCACAGGTGGCAGCAGCAGTAGCCAATTTCACAATCTCCCATTAATGGACAGAACTTTATGGACACACACCACTTCGAAAACATGAGCACTGTTTTTGGGAGCTGTTACTTTAATGATACTGACTGTAATTTCACCAGTGATTTCTGCAAACTGACATAAATGGTAAGACAGTTGCCATTCACCTTTTAAACAAACTGGTCAGTTTTATGATTCATTGTCATCAGTGTCAATTACATTTTTTACAGTGTAATAATATAGACAGCCAATAACAGCCATTGTCAACATGTTCACATTCCTGATTCACCAAATGCTGACACTTGGTCGGCACCCTAGTGATATTTCTTGGTCGCATTGGGTGGTTTGGAGGTAGGATTCTAGCTTGCCATGCGGGACGCCCAGGTCAGTTTCCGTAAAAATAGTTTGATGGTTCCATGGTAGAAGTCTCGCCTGCCAAGTGGGACCCCTTCATTCACATCATGGTCATAGGGGTTCTAGAGCACCATAGATTAAAGCTTAGGGTCACCCGAGAGTGTCACGGCTTGAAATGTCAGGCTGCTGAATATATATATTTTGATATATACACTTTCCCACTCGGCAGGTGAGAATTCTACCATGGACCTGCCAAACATGACCAAGAATTTTTACAGGGGTCAGAAATCAAACATCATCTTGCATGGCAGGCAAGTATTCTACCGCCAAACTGTTCAATGTTATCAAGAACTTTTGTGTGGGATTCCATAACCAATTAGTAATGCCATCCATATCTTATTAGTTCGGAAAGAAACATAAATCCAGGATCCCTGTAAAAATTCCTGGTTGTGTTTGGTGGTTCTAATGGAAAAATTCTCACCTGCCAAGCAGGACCCCCCAGTTCACTTCGGGGTCAAGGGGTCCTAGAGCATCTTAGCACAGGGTCACCCTAGAACATCATGGCTCAAAACACAGGGCTACTGACCAAGCAACCACATCATTTGAGTTAGGATACTGCTGGTTTGCCCTATGCTTTGAACTATGACAAGCTAGGACCCCTCGACAATACAGTGAACTGGGGGTCCTAGAACTTTTGCATGGGACTCCAAAACGAAGAGCTTTTGCCTGGTACTCCAAAACCATTCGGTAGGGGCACCTAGAATGCTACAGCTCGAAGCATAGGGCTGCTGACTGAGCATCCATATCATTTGAGTTGGGACACGAAGAGAAATGCCAGCATGAGATTTGCCTGTGGGTTACAGATGAGAAGAACTCGGGAGCAAGTTTAGAAGAGGAAATACTCCTGTTAGTGGCCTCGATCTTGCACCAAAACTACCTCAATCCAGCACCAAGTGTGAAGCCTGGGCATCACAAGTCAATCTGTGTCTCTATGTGTTAAACAGAGGGGGCCTTGCATGAATACACATGTCGATGACTCAGAGCGTATCTGTGTGGCTTACCTTAATTGAATATTAATTCATCACTTGTTCTTCTTACAAGCGCGTGTGCATCTCAAGGTGTGGGTGCTAATGAGCATTTGCACAAGTTTCATGTTGAGGGGCTTCAAAAAATTCCTGCCTTTGACATAAGTGGGGGGCCACCCTCAATCCAAGCGGGTTGTGAGCAATTAAACAAGATAATGGACTCAATCAAGCAGGGAGAGGGTGCAAGTAAACGAGAGGGATGATCTCTCCGTCCCTGTAGTACATGTCAGAAGTGTCACACCACCCATTTGTTAATACAGTTCATAACCTCCTCTCTCTCTCTCTCTCTCTCTCTCTCTCTCTCTTTCTCTCTCTCTCTCTCTCTCTCTCTCTCTTTCTCTTTTTTTTTTATCTCTTTCATGCTAATGGATACCCTCCTCCCCTTTGTCTAGCTAATCAAAAATCAATTAAAAACACCTAGACGCCAAGCCTCGAGAGCCTACTCGAGCAGAGGAATGGAAATGCTTCCCGCACTCTGGCTCTTTGTCTTTCTCTGTCTCTCTCTGTCTCTCTGTCTCTCTCTCTCTCTCTCTCTCTCTTTCTCCCTCTCTCTCTCTGTCTCCTCTCCTCCACTCTGAAGCTCCGCCCTCCTGTCTACTGGAAGTTCTGGAACATGATTTACGAGAAGCAAGGATGTAATTTATATATATATATATATTTTTGCCTCCTGCATCCTCTCATTTATTTATTAGCTTTCTCTTCCTGTCTCTGGTGGAGAGCGGGATGGGATTAGTGAGAGTGGTTGAGGATCCAGACTGCAGCCTGCAGACACACAGCACATCTGTCCCTGCACTAATGTCATTAGAGCTACTGCTGCTGTCCCCCAATGGAGACAGACAGACACAGACACACATGCATACACTTCGGCAACCAAGAGACATGTACACACACACACACACAGACACACACACCACGTAAAACTCACACACACCACGCAAAAGTCATACACATGCACACCACAACCACACACATGCATACACTTTGGCAACCAAGAGACATGTACACACACACACACACACACACACACACACACACACACACATATCATGAAATACACACCATACAGGACTCACAAACGCACATGTGCATAGAAGACTCAGACACAAACGTTCTTTTTAACACACATGCTCTTAAATATATACATATATACATTTATATATGTACTACAAATTAAGAAGCATTTGTGATGGAGTTAGCTCTTCTTTTCTTTCATTTAATTTCTTTCATTTAACTCCAAAGTCAGACAACAAACACACACACATACACACACACACACACACACACACACACACACACACACACAACAGAAATAAGAATAAAAACACACAGGTGTGGATGTGGGGTGTGTACATGTGGACTGAAGTGGAAAACAGGCTGGTGCTCCTTCATCTCAGGTGTGAATGGAAGCTGCTTCA
>JBBJLS010000140.1:2303703-2315133 GCA_037577275.1 Bryconaethiops microstoma | reverse complement strand
CCGCGTGACTGTGCCAACGGATTGCGGTCCCCACGACCTGATAAAAACGAACACACACACACACACACACACACACATAATATCCCAGGCTTTCATCAAACCCACACACAGGCCGAGGGTGTGTAATATGAGCCTGAAGGGGGTGTGAGAGAGAAAGAGAGACAGAGAAAGAGTGATAGAGAGAGAGAGAACAAGAGAGAAATAGAGAGATTGGGGAAAGAGAGAGTGAGAAACAGAGACAGCAAAATAGAGAGAGAGAAATGATGGGAGGAGAAAAGAAAGAAAAGAAGACAAAATCACAAGATGAAAGATAGGTGGAAAGAGAATTAGAAAGAGCAAAGAAATAAAGAAAGAAAGAAAGAAAGAAAGGAAGAAAGAAGGAAAACAGATGAGACAGGAAAAGGATAAGAGAGGAAAAGAGAGTTGGGAACAGATGGGGACAGAAAGGGTGAAAGTGAAAAAAAGGGAGAATGACAAAGAGAAAGAGAGGGAAAGAAAACCAGAGAGAGCAAATGATGAGAAAAAAAGAAAGAAAAAAAAGAAAGAAAGAAAACAGATAAGAGTGGAAAAGATGAGATAAAAAGAGAGATGGAAACATGTAGGGAGTGAGAAAAAGGGAGCAGAGAGAAAAAACAAGGGAGAATGACAAAGAGAAAGAGAGAGAGAGAGAGAGAGAGTAAAAAAGAGAGAGAGGACAGTGGGCACTGGTTGAGGAGGAGAACAGAGAGGTCAGCACTAAGAATGAACGGACATGAGGAAAATGCACTGAACTGTGACATGAAAAAGGGGAAAGGGGCGGAGTTTCAGAGCAGGTGGAGTGTGTGATGAAGAGGTGTGAGGATGAGGAGGGATATTGATGGACCTGGCTGATGGCCGAGCCTGGCTGTTTGATGGATGAGTCAGGAGGGCGGTGAATATACATGGAGCTCTGCCTCAGCCATGCTGCCTCAGCGACCCCCCTCTCTGCCTCCCCCGGAAAAGGTTAAGTCATGAGAATGATGCCTTGGATCATGGAAATATTAGCCATTCCTCCCTCCTGCCACTCAGGCTGAGGCTTATCCATCTTCCCTGCAGCAGGAGCACATATGGGAGGGAGCTGGAGGGGGCATGTGGGCCTACAGTCTCCTTTTAGGTGGGCTTTGGGCAAACATCATGCAGTAAGGAGTAGATGGAAGTCAATAATTCTACAAATGTAAGTGTTTATGTGTAATTACTAAGGCTTTCAGAGTTAATGCGTTAATGATGCGTAAACTGGATAAATCATTAACAACGCTAAGCACTGATTGTGTACATCACCGGCATGCACAGAGCCCCTGTGCCTTTTTGTCTCAACCTTTATAGTGCCCTTTTTATCAACTCAAAATGTTGTGCAGAACATTTTACCCTTAGAACTCACAGTGTGTAAGTAAAGTCTGATGTCAATGGTGTAAAACAAGGGTGTAAAACAGTCTAAAACCAGTGTCTGTCCTCTTTCACTCCGTGTGCTGCCACTCTGCCGCCCACTTGTCGGCGGACACAATCCTCCCGGGTTCAAAGATCTTGTTTTATTGTGTTGTTTTTTTGACTGAATATAAAAGAAATTTGGGTATTTTTGTTCTTTATTGGCATTTTTAAAACCCCAGTCATGGTTATTATTACATGTTTATTTTTTACTTAAAATAACTTGCAAGTTGAATTAGCTAACACCAAACAAAGCTCAGCATGACATCTGATACCTTGAGCATCAAGACAAACCAGGTGAACTTTCATTTAAGGAGCTGTTTTGCCATATGATGACAATTTATCATTTGTTGTGCTGCTGGCACGCATCCATGCTGCTCGTGTTCTGAGGGTTAAACCATACCTGGAGGGCAGACATAGTTTGGCTACATTTGTAGATTGGAAAGGTGTTTTAAAAACACCAGTGCTCCTGTTTCTTATGCACTAACTTTTTTTCCTGCCTGACATTTTCAGTTTATATCATACGAAAGCGCCAGCGGATCTTCAGAACACGCAGAAACGTTACAGTCACAGCAGGTGGGTCTGTAAGGCACATCACTCCTATTTGTTATGCTTGGAAACACAGAGATGTCATAACAAATCGGCTTCATTACAAAAGCAGTGTAGTTTGATACTAATATCAAGACTCTGCGCTCCAAGAGTTTTTTTTTAAGTTAATGTTATATCCAAGTGCAGCCAAAGTTCTCCTGGCTTGAGATGTACCATGTGGTTGGTGTGGTATAGTGGGTAAAATTGCTACCTTTCAAACAGGAGACAGGAGTTTGCGTACCACCCACACCAATAAAGTCTACAAGAAATGTGCTGTACCTAAACTTTATTGTGATGGCAGGGACGTTGTAGCACGCTTTGATTTTCCAGTGTACATTATGCCAATAATGGTATTTCTGATGCCTCTGGGGTGCAATTCTCACAGTTTATGGCCTGTCTTCACAAAACTGCATGGACAGAGTCGAACCACTGGAAAGGTTTTTTCTGTCAGGGCCACTTTGGTTATTTTGGTCTCTTATTAGTTAAAGTCTTGTTTGAGTTTTAATTTTTTTTCTTGGCATTGTTTAGCCATGTTAGACCTAACCCAGCAAATGTCCTGGTACACCTTTGCGTTACTCACAGCATTAAAGATGAATTTGTTTGTGTTTTAGAAAACACACATTTTTTTCTTCAGCCCAAACAGATAGTAGTGCTTGTACTTCGTCAACTTCCCAGTTGTTAGTCTGTATCTCCATTGTTGTTGTCTTTGCACTGACAGTAGAAAAACAATGGCCTCTTTCCACGTTGTGATGATATTTTGACCAATCAGAAATCAGGCCCTCTTTTGGCCGTATCATCGATCAGCACGGATACAGCTCGAGTTTAGGTCACTTTATTTGTAATGGAAAAACATTTGTTCGCAGTACAGCGCTGTTCCTTGTGCCAGTCGAAAAGTGCCAGAAGAGTCCTTGGGCAAGACTCCTAACGTGTTTGTCTACATCTGTGATACACAACAATTGTAAGATGCTTTGGACAAAAGCATATGCCAAGTAAATAAATGTAAGTGCTATCATCACACACTGTTTATGCATGGTTTGGCATTTGGAGCAACACAAGGAATGAAAATGATGGGTAAATAAATGGGTTTGAATGTGCCACTATAATTACAGTGGGCTGCAGGCTGTGTGCAAGGCTCTTTTCAAGGTTTCATATCACAGAAATGGTTTAACATATAGACATAATACACCTGTCATAACAGTCAGTGGGACTTACCCTGTCTGTAAGTGTGGGTTTCAGGTGAGTAATCCAGGTTGGAAAACAGATTTGCTTTTAAAAAAGCTACATTAGGATGAATTCATCTACACTGGCATTTTTTCAAGGTGCATCATGGATTTTACAGCTGACTGTGATTCTGACATGTGATCTTATATCTAATATAATTGGGGATGTAACAATGTATCAAAATATTGTGATGTTAAAATGCAAAAACTGTGACAGTGCATTGTGGAAAATAAGTGTCTGACTAATTATGAGATTTGATAAATCGGCATCGTTTGTAAAGGAGCATTTGGCAGACACCCTGACCCAGAGTACAATCATTAGTTACAGGGACAGTCCTCCTGGAACAACTGAGGGTTAAACGTCTTGCTGAAGGTCACAATGGTAGAAAATAGGGGATTGAACCTGCGACTTTGTGGTCATCGGGTTGGCAAGGCTAGTGTGTTACCCACTAGGCTACTACCACCCAGTCTGATGTTTGTAGAATTAAACAGATGCCAGTCAACAATCCAGCCCAGTTCATTCATCTAATACATCACACCCTCCCCTTCCAGCTCTTTTCATTAGTGCCACATTAGTGCTTAATAGAATCACCTATTTCTTTGCAAGTATTGTGAGAATAATGATTTATTGTTTTCAGTCTTACTTTATCAAAAATATCATGAGTGTATCAAACCATGAGTCCTTTCGATTTTATGTAATTGTCTACTGAATCATGTTGAATGTATTGAGTTGATGGTATTGTTACCTACCATGATCCTGGTTAAGGATTAGCAGTTTTTGAAAATGGATGGAAATTTCTTAATTCATTTATTCATTTGTCACATTTACCCACAAACCTCCATTATGTGGGCTAAATTTCAAGCTCACATTTTATATATTCACACCAACAATGAGTTGCCTTTTTAACCTTAATCAACTAAGATGCTACATTGAAAGTGAAAGGCTGCAGGCTATTTAGCACAATGAGTCCAGCATATTTATGCAGCGGCATTTTGGAACAGGTGCAGCAGCAGAGTTCAGACACAGCATTATATTATTTACCTCATTACACTGCAACATAGATTAACTAGAGTAAAAAATAATAAATTGGACAAGTGCCAGTTGCTTGTTTGGAACAAATACTGGCAGATTCTAGTATTTGCTCCAAACAAGCAAAGCTAGTATTTTTTCATATCGCTGAAAAAAACCACAGAAGTGTTTCCGCAAAGTGCTCTTCAGCCCCTAGTCTTGCAAATGTCTTGCTAAAACTATTTGGCTGGAACCTGCATTCACTGTTTCTCTTTCTAGACATTGTTGATGAAAACTGGAAACTGTGTTAATTCTTTGGAAATCGTGTGATTTGTATGTTCGGGTTTGGGTTCGTGATTAAAATGATGTTACTGAAACAATAACAAATGTGTTCTAAATGGCCAGTCAAATATGCAGAACAAAATGTGCTTCCTTATTAAAGGAAAATCTCTCATTAGGGTCAAATTCAATTAGTCATGATTGCTTACACAAAGTGATGAGACTGATTGGTTTTTCTATAGTTTGTCAGAAGTTATATTACTTACATGGTAATATATTGTACTCATATGGTACTTACATGGTAAATACATAATCAGTTACATATGAATTATACCTGTAGTTCTGTACCAATGGCAGATGAATGGGTCTGCATTTTTCATTTAGTTCCACGTGTTTTCCTGTGAAACTGCAGTGTTAAAAGACCAGTATTAAGCTTTATCTGTTATTGTCATTTGGTTTACATGTAATCCTCTACATGCATATTCACACTTACATGATTAATTTACTGTTAGTTGTGTTATTGCTATCTTAACAAATGACAAAAACAAAATATTAAGCATTGGTCCCAGTGATTTTCTGGCCATTTTTGGTTCTCTGGGCAAATTGTGTAAATCGGGGTGGGGCCACACTTTCCACAGGTTTCTCTGCTTGTTTCAGAGAACTACAACTGAGACATTAGATTGCATTTATGCAAGAAATTGCGGAGACTCCCAAACATTGGTAATATGGGCAAAAAAAAAGACTTTGTGTTAAAAAAAGCACTTGCAACATGGGTTTGAACTGGCATCTCTTCTAACTCTCTTCATTCAGTGCCGCATCTTACTGCTGGACCACCAAGGGGGGACATGAACACTTTGTCTCCTACCAAGCCATTTATGGTTAAGGATGGCTGAACTCGTAGCTGTATTTACAGACTGATTATTTTTTTATTTAACCACAATATACAATGACTCACGTCTATTTTTTAAAACAGACCTGAGCTTTAGTGTTTTGAAGTCTGTTTATGAGTCTGCTGTGTGTTTTGCTACATGATTTTTTTTCTCCACATTTGTGTTTTTTTTACTTATTTTCCATCCTGGCCTCCCTACCTGTGACATCACACACTCTCTCTCTCTCCGACACACGTTTTGAAGGTGACTTGACTGTCCTCTGCCTCTCCCCATACATTACAGTGGGGACTGGACCACAAAATGTTTTAAAAGATCAGTACTCGTCCCTTGAGCATCTGATGTGTACTGAAGGGGATATTAACGGCCATTTTGACGTTGGAACTGTTCCAAAATTCTGCATGAACTCAGATGAGAAGTGGCACATTTTTTGGCCTATAAAAAGTAATAATTAAATGTAAAGAGAAAAGGCTTCAGGGCACAAACACCATGGGGAACCATGGAAGGCAAAGCTGGTACATGATGAGCTCTAGTCTTGCACTAAACTGCAGTACCAGTGGTGATTCATTACTGGAAATCCTTTTGAAATCTAGGCTTAAACTTAATCTGGGTTGGGTAAATTGGCCCTCAAAGATGGACATTCTTCCCGTCTGGTTGTGCTCAGAAAGTCCAGCCCAGTCTGCAGAGATCCACAAGGTCCAGAAAGCTCCAGAAGCTAGAGCGTCTGTCACTGTCACTGGAGAGCACGAGGCTGAATATTGGAACTCCATGTCCAGGCTCTAATCGGGTGTTGTGGGAATCCGCAGTGTCTGGCTTATGGCGGTCCGAGTTGCCACGGACACGATGTCGGTTACATCACTAACTCTGGGCCGGATGCACTGGAGGAAGTTCTTCCATTTTCATGTGGTTGTGACGTGTTTGTTTCAGAGTAATTGCTCTTTGCTAAGTGTTTGTTAAATTGGTTTGTTGTTGTTTTTTGACAGTTCACATTCATGTTACTTGTTATCGTATCTACCAATTGAGAAGCTGTGAAATGTGAAGTCTTTGCCATTTTGACACAAGTCCCATTGTAATTTCATTTGTGTTAACAAGCCAAGAAGACACCGGATACTAATAATAGTATTGTCATTAAGAATACACTGAATAAATAAAAATGTATTGGAGTATTGCAGAAGTAAACACCTAAAATTATGAAACTGTGAAATTTTCATGTAATATAAATTGTCAAATTTGAACAGTTTTAAGAATGTCAATATAAAATCCTTATAATAATAGGTTTAACTTTTATGTATGTCAGGGTTAAAAATGTCAGTTTATCTTTAAAATGTCTAAAAGGACAAGAAAGAACTTAGCATGGAAAGAACTTAGCATAGAAATGTGTCTGAATCTTTGTGTGTCTAGTTAAAGAGTTTATTTCTCTGTTATTTGATCTCTTCTCTTGTAGTCAATTTATGATTTTATTTAAGACTTATATGTAAAAGAGCTCTGTTCAGATTGGCTGCACTTTATTGTGCCTCTAAACAGAAACACCCCTAGGTTAAGAGTGAATGGGTGAGGCTAAACTGTTGTATATGTAAATGGGTTGGTGTGTGTGTGTGTGTGTGTGTGAGACATAAAAAAGTGCTCTGAACAGGCTGTTCTAGAAGTGTATTTTCCACATGGACTGTATGAATAATACGTTTTTACAATGTTTACATACTATATTACCCCTTAGAATTAGTCAAATCTGATTTCAGCAAATAAAACCATGCAAAACAGCCTAAAACCGTTGCTTGATCTCCTACACGCTCGCTTGCTCTTTCGCTCAGCTGCTCTCCGGACCCTCCCCCCACCTCCACTGTGGGTTTCCCATGCACTTGTGGTGTCAGACGGAGACTATCCTGAAAGTTCTCCCAGGTTCAAAGATCTTGTTTTTTCATGTTTGTTTCTATGACATAAAATGAAAGAAATTTGGGCTGTTTTGTTCTTTATGGGGTGCAGTGGTTAGCACTGTTGCCTCACACCTCCAGGGTTGGTGGTTTGAATACGGGTCCCGGTCTTGTGTGTGTGCGGAGTTTGCATGTTCTCCTCCAGGTTTTCTCTGGGGTCTCCTGTTTCTCCCACAATCCAAAGACATATGCGCCAGGTGAACTGCGGATTCTAAATTGACTGTAGGTGTGAGCGTGTGAGTGAATGGTGTGTGTGCCGTGCGGTGGGCTGGCACCCTGCCCAGGGTGAGTCCCTGCCTCTCGCTTATAGACCCCAGGATAGGCTCTGGGTGCCCACGACCCTAGAAAGGATTAATCGGTTACAGAAAGTGAATGTTCTTTATGGGCATGTTACGTGTGATGCCATTTTTTAAAGCCTCAGTAGCAGTCATTATTATTAGGTGTTTTTAAATTACTTTAGTTATGCTTGACATAAGAACACTGAACAAAGCCCAGCATGACGTCTGACACCTCATGCATCAACACAGTCCTGGGGTACTTTCATATAAGAAGCTGTTTTGCAGCATGATGTTCTAAGGGTTAACGTCTTTTTTTAAAAAATAAATTTGTGTTCTATGCTATAGGCCCTTTAAGTGAAGCATTCATATTTCCAAACTCTCTGCATGTGGTCAGTCTTCAGAAAGGGAAAATAACAGTCAAATGTCCTTGTGCTTTGAAAAAACTGATGTTCAAACACTTTTGCAACAGAAGCCAAAGGGAAGGTGTTGCCCATTGCCCTGTATTATAGGTGTGTTTCAAGTAAACATGCTTTCCTGTGACTTTTACTGAGTACAAAATGATTCCCTGCACCAGGCTTGAAAGCTAGCAGCAAAACTATTGGCTCACTCAACAAAACCTTATCATAGGACAATCCTGATGGTTCATATACTGATGCATCTAATACCGTTAATCACTGTCAAATATGTTACTAAGTCAGCTTAGTCATTCTCATTCTGGAGGTAATTTTACTGTTTAACTTAATATAAATATCATTTCTGAAGGTCATGAGCTTTATTACCTTCACCTATCTCTCCCCAGGTAACGCAAGTTATCATATCTGGATGGTCACTGCGTCCAGTATTGAGAAACAGAGGGACTATGTATGTAGTGGTGTTGTGTCGCTGTGATGAGTCTGTTCTAGTGTGAGCAGTAGCTTTTCTTTTTTTTTTTTTTGAAGCAGGGGCAGAGGAACATTGAAGTGAGGCCACCCTGTTAAACTAATAATCCAATTTCTTTGGCCTAAAACACTTCACAGCTCGGCCGAACCCCATTTTGTTTAAATCCGGCATGCCCCGCGGGGCCCAGGCGGGAAGATAAAAAAAAAAAAAAAAAGAAAGGTCACACAAGTATGACAACTCCTCTCCGCAAATCTACGGTTGACTTTCCTCCAGGAAATGACTTCTGTCACAATTCAGCCGGCCTAATCACGGCCCATCATCCGCCATTTTAAATCACCGTGTTTTTATATAAACTATTTTCCCCCTCGATGGGGAAAAAAAAAAGAAAAAAGAAAAAAAAACACCTAAGCCCGCCGAGGGAAAGTGGCAGATCAAATCAGTTGGCAAGCGCTTTCAACTTATAATTTCACTCCATTTATAACGCAAAAATGAGTAAAATCTCACTATCCATCAATTCATCAAGGGGCACTTTTCCTCCACCCACCTCCCCCTTCTTCCCCCGCTCCATCCTTTCCTTTTCCATCATTACCGTGTGTTCCAGCAGGGCTGAGGAGGCTGTCAATTCTCCTTTCGCTCTCGTGCACGGCTCTCCCCCTGCCTCGTCCTCTTCAACCTCAAGCAACAAAATGATCCACTTAGAATTATGAGTTGTTGGTGTAATGAAAAAGGGCTTTCAGTATTTATCCGAGACCCTCGCCAGAACCCTTATCTGAGCATCGTGGTTTGGGAGAGGAGAAGAAAGAAGAAAAAACAACAACAGCGATGCAACAGCTAATCCAAATGGATTGCGCTTTAAAAGGCTTCCCCGTGTGCTTGCCACTGGCTGACGGTAGTGGTAGTGTGCGCGCTCAGGCTTGCACGGCCTTCCTCCCTCTCTGGCTGAGAGCTGGATGGTGTGGAGATGGCTGCCGGCTCAGTCGTTAGCACAGCTGCTTCATTAGGTCCAAACGGCCGAACGAAGAGGCTCTCATTAGGGATGGAGGAGATTTGATTTGAGTGCAGCAACACATGCCCAGAGCCAGTCCTAGCTGGACTCAGTCTTAGCAATAAATCTGTATGGGTGTGTGTGGAGTTAGCTTTTTAACTGCACGCCAGGATTGAAAACTAGCAGCAACATTATTGGATCAACAAAACCTTATCACGGAACAATCCTGATGGTTTATATGGGGGTGGATCGAATACTGTTAATCACTGTCATATATGTTGACACACATCTCCATAACATCAGCCCCACTGCTGGCAGCAATATGTCACTAATGGCGCTTTTCCACAGGCACAAGGAACAGCCGCCTCGCTGTTTTCTGGTTGGTCACAAAAAAATAACAATGGAGATACAAACCAACAACTGGGAAATCGACAAACCACAAGCACTACTATTTGTATTGGATGAAGATACATTTCAGTTGGAAGTTTTCTATTGCTAACAAATTTATCTTTAACACTGTGAGGAACATGAAGGTGTACCAGGACATCACTAACAAGGTATTTGTCGCATGACTTAAGAATGCAGAGAAAAAACTGAAAAAGCTAAACAAGACTATAAATAAAAGAGCATAAAAACAAAAGCAGCTCTGACAGAAAGACTTTGCACTGCTTCGACTCCATGGACGTGGTTTTGTGACAATGACCAGCCATAAACTGTGGGGGGAGAATTATGTCAGAAAAAAGAGGGAAATTAGAACATGCTGCAGTTTCTGTGCCATTGCAGTATGGATTAGTCACAGCACTGTTCCTGTACACAGTACCTTGGAAAAGTGTCTTAAGTCAGCTTAGCATTTCTCATTCTGGAGATGCAGCTGGCAGTACTGCCTTTTGATATAATTTTTACTGTTTAACTAAATATTAATATAATTCCTGAAGATCATGAGCTTTAATAATTTCTCCCATCTCTCCCTGGTTAGTGCGGTTTATAATATCTGCCGCTTGTTTTAAAGATAGGTCACTGCATTCTCCCCAAGCCAGTCAGGGTCAGATGGTCCAGCAAAAAATATTGTAGCCCAGAGTTTGCTCAAAAGCTGCCCACCAGAAGCTGAAACTTTATAATTTCCTCCCAGGAGAGCATTTTCAGACCAGCCTATAAAGCAGGAAAACCACAAATCCTGGCAACCCTGATGGCAGTTGTGCAGGTTGTACTAAACACCATGCAGCATAACCATAATGATAAGGAAAAGTGTATATATTTACCTATTCTCACTTTGTTTGTTGGAGACAAAAATGAGTGTAAATCTTACATATAAATAGAATTAATGTGAAAATAATGGAATGATAATACTAGAATTTGGTGAAATAGCTCAGGGAAAATTCAAATAAACATTATCTCTCCAGCGCATGTTGAGTTAATATTCACCCAAATCTTTTTCCATAAATACATCACCAGAACTTCTCTCAACCTGCTCAAACTACATCCAGCTCCTCATTAAAGTGTCACGGACTTGTTGACCACATCCACAAGTCTGATCTACCTTAAAAAGAGCTGGATGAGGTTTGAGTGGGTTGAGTGAAAGTTTTGAGGTGTTTTTTTTGGACACATTTAAGGTAAGTAGACAATAATTCTTTTGTTTTTTTGCCACACTTTTCTTTTAAGTGATATTACAGTTGTTTTTGGAATGCTTAAACACTAACACCGATATTAATAGTTATAGCAAAATCACTCACTGAGTTGACAAAATTAAAAGCACAAACACTGCTTTGCACTCAGTTTGCACTTTTTGTAACACACAATTTGCAAATGTGTAAATACAATCCACTGTACAGCACTTTTTTTTTTGCAACTGTAAAAACAACTCACTGCTTTCCATACAATTTCCAAATGATCAAAACACTCCTCGTCAAACTATACACAGTTATGGCTATTATTTACAC